>ML788847.1:1124437-1146624 GCA_009831015.1 Picea engelmannii
ATATCTTATCCAAGATATATGATAGATATGTGTGAGGATTTGAAGGGATTATATTTTGTAATAATGGGAAATTGGTTGAGAGAAAAGTGGATCTGTAATTATGAGATGGTTATCTTATCTTCAAGGCTCTCATGTATAAAAGAGAGTGCTCTCTCTTCATGAGGGGGTAGTCATTGAGTAGTCATTTAGTAGGAGTCATTAGGATTTGAAAGAAAAGGGGATTCTTAGTTTGATTCATTCTTTCATTATTGTTTCATGATTTTCCCTTTGATTCTTGTAATGTAATTTGAGATTTCTTTACTGTTAGTGTGAGCTCACATGTGTCATCTCGTTTCTCTTCACATGTTGTTTATCCTTTGACGCAATTTTCCATTCCTAGATTAATTTCATTTACGCAATTTTATTTCAGTCGTGTGTTTTAACAATTCAATTCCAAGTCGTGTGTTTCAACTTCCTGCATTAGATTAATGATTCAATTTTAGTTGTAGCTTAAACATTAGATTAGGTTAAATTAGCTTCAGTCCTACATATATTTTGCATGTGCTTCGTAAGTCTACGAAGCTTGGATTGAAAAATTAGATGGTTGGGCAAGTACTACAATGCAATTAATACGACATTAGTTTGGTCCAACATAATGAATTTTGTTCCCTTGTTACGATTGTTGTTCCCTTTGAAGGCAGCGTCGTTCATTTTAATGGGACAACTTTCGTCCCGTTTGTCATGATTGTTGTTCCCTTGGTAGGTGTTGCATCTCTGGAGGATGAGGTATTGAAAATGGAAGGTAAGAACCTACGTAGGAAACAAGTAAAATGATTGTGCCAGCGCCTACCTTCGGCTGATGCATAAAGGTTGTTTTTAGGATATATTTAGAGCCCAACAGTGGTAAACTGAAGTTTATGAAATTTGTTGAGGAGTCTAGTTATTTAACATCATAGCCAATGGGATCAAATTCTGTCACAAGCAGAGTTTACATATGATGACTCACCAAACATAAGTACAGGAAAGAGCCCATTTCAAATAGTATATGGGATGAAGCCAAGAGGACTATCGAAGTTAAGAGATGTTGAGGATAATGAATTCATGAGCGTTGGAGAAGAAGACTTCACTGTGGAAATGCATAAGCTTCATAATCAGATCAAAGAGTAGTTGCAGAAGAGCAGCATGGAGTAAAAACACAAAGTTGATCAACATAGAAGAAAACTTCAATTTGAACTAGGAGATCAAGTTCTAGCACATCTCAGGAAGGAAATGTTCCCAAGGGGAACATATAAGAATCTAAAGCTGAAGAAGATAGGACCATGAAAGATCCCAAGGAAATTTGATGAAAATTCTTATGAGATAGAGCTACCAAAAGATGTGGGTATATCGCCCATATTCAACATTTCAGACTTGTATCCTTACAAAGGAGATGACACCAGAGAGTCAGAAAATCATAAAGAGATCCAATGAGAGAAGCAGATGCCTATAGAAGAAAATTTGCACATGGAAAAGATCATAGATCAAAGAATTGGTAAGAATACCAGGAGAAAGACATATTTTGAGTATTTGGTAAAGTGGAAGGGACACCCAATAGAAGATGTCGGTTGGGTAAATGAAGCAGATATTCAAAATCATGGAAAGACAATGCAAGATCTCATGGTTAGGAGTCCATGAATTTTTGGCTAGAGGAGTATGATGCAGAAACATCGTCATCAAGGCGCAAGAGGAAGAGAAATCAGCACCTTAGTGTGCATTTTGAAATGATTTTGAATTTAACAAGGGCATATCAGATAGATATCTTGAAAATATTGTAATTTAATAACGTCTTTAATGTTTAAGAGTTGAACCATTGCATGAGATCAATGGGGAGTGTATTTCCTTTAATGTAGTAAATCGCAGTACAGATTCGAAGGATTTTCTCTTATCTGTTTGTCCCAAACATTTATTGTAATAAATCCTTAGTAGCTGAAAGATTTTGATTTCGATAGGTTAGCTCTAAGATATTAAGAGGGAAAACTCTGGAAGCCCTCTTGTATAAATATGTGTATTTGTTGCCCAAATGAGGATGTTGAAAATTAGCTGAGATTTATTGTAATTGAAGGCTATTGCTGTTGAGAGTTGTTGTTGTTGAGATTTGTTGAGAGATGCTAAAGAAAATTGTATGAATCCATGAACATATCAGTTGAATGAATATAACAGAGAGGCATTGTTCCAAATTTCTGGTGTTCCTGTTACTGAGTCTATCTGGATGAATGAATGTTAGGATTTTTGTTTGATTACAATTATCTGTTATTTCTTGTTCTTATGTTATGAATGCATTTACATGGTTGAATATATGAATCTAGGAGATATTGGATAAGTTTCAATTGTTTCTCTTCTACGAGCCTATATGCAAGGAGTGCAGAGTGTCCACAAGGTGTGCATTGAGAGAGTCTATTTTGACTCAAAAGATTAGAAGATATAATGTGAAACTTGTGTTTGCAAAGAGTGCATAAGGGTCCACAAGGTGTGCATTGACAGAGTTTGTTTCGACTCAAAAGTTCAAAAGGGAAAATATTGAAGGTGTGCATAGGCGAAAACACACTCATATTCATATTGTTCAGGAGGAACAATTGAGCCATATAAGAACTGTTGTAAGGTGTGCATAGTTGCAACATAAATAAGTTGACTTGTGGAAAGAAAACCTGTTGCAAGGCGTGCACAAGGCCAATTTTGACTAAGTGTCAAAGAAATGCTCTAAGGAGATAGAGGTTTCAAGGAGGAACAAGCTCAGGAGAGATAGCAGTGAAAATTATTCAATAGGGAGAAGCCCTTAAAGATTCCTCAAATTAACGAACAATATCCGTTCAGGGGGAAGCAGGATCATTCTAGACTGTCAAATCTGGGAGAGTTACACGTTGGATAACCGTGGAGTCTTTCAACACTTCATGGTTCAAAGTGTTTGAATGTTCTTAAGAGTGGGGATCGACGAAGTCCCAAAGCAGCGAAGAAAATCCTAACTGTTGGTTGCAAGGAGACATGTGGTAGTAGATTAGGGAATTCAGGAGATAGAGTTTTGGAGGAAATTGTGTGGAGTAAGTGTAATCTCTGTGAAGTTGAGAAGGAAGAAGTAGATCTGGACCCTCATATCTAGAAGGAAATGCGACAAAGATCCAATTGTTTTGGAAGAAAGACATTTCAGAAGGAAATGAGGGTGGAAGTCGCACAAACCGCCGAAGCTCGAAGTCATGAAGGGGGCTTGCTCGAGGTTATATCCCATGGTATTATGAGAAGAAGAACCTAGAAAGAGGAGCTAGCATTCACTAGTTAGAGTTACCAGAGGCCCCAGAAAGTGGTTGTGCGGGTAATGCAAACCTGCGAGGTAACAAATCGAGGCCTATGTAAGTTGTTCCAGGGTCTGTTAGAGGCTTGAAAGATGATTCGGCTTAAGTGTTTTGGAAGATCCTTGACCGTGAGGTTGTAGAACCCCTAGGAGGGGAACGGGGATACATCAATTCGTATCAGATCCTGATTTTATTCTCAGGAAGGAAGAAGGAGAAAAGTTTTGTCTGATACCATCAAGTGGTACCAGATCCACATAATTGATTTCTATAAGCAAGAGGATATAGTATGATACCATCAAGTGGTATCAGAGACAAAATTTTCTTGTAGACAATAGGGAAAGGTGAGAAGGTTAAAATATGAATTTTGATATCATTAAGAGGTATCAGATACATCAAGTGGTAGTGGTGTGAAGAAACGTTCAACACAATGCCACCTAGAAGACATGTAGAGCCACCTGTAGCAAATCGAGTTGTGGAAAGGGAGATGAGAGAACTTCATGCAAGGTTGGATGCTATGGAGACAACACAAAGGATAGCACCTAATGTTGGATATGTCAGTGATGCAGAAAGAGAAGAAAGGGAAATTGAAGAAGTTGCAGGAGAAGATGCTGCAGAAGAACGCTTGCTAAAAGCGCTTGTCAAATTGGGAGCTAGAGAAAAGATATCCCAATGTATGAAGGAAATTTAGATGTCGAAGAATTGTTAGATTGGATAAGATCAATGGACAAGTACTTCGAGTATGAAGACGTCGATGAGGAGAAGAAGGTGAAGCATGTTGTCACCAGATTAGAAGGACATGCAACGTTGTGGTGGGATGAACTGCAGTCTAACAGAAGATGAAAAGGCAAACAAAAGATTAAGAATTGGGATAGAATGGTAGCCAAGTTGAAAGATAAATTCATGCCCAATGACTATTAGATAAATCTAATCAGGAAGTTGCAGAACCTGAGACAAAAGGGAATGACAATAAAAGAATACACAAAGGAGTTCTACAAGCTGAACATCAGGGCTGGACAGAGAGAGAGAGAGATGATGAAAATGTTTCTAGGTATATCAATGGCCTAAGATATGAAATCTAGGATAAATTCAATATGATGATAGTGAGGACAGTGGAGGATGCTTATCAGATTGAACTGAAGGCAGAAGAGAAGTTGGCTAGGAAACAAAGACAGCGAAGTAGAGGAAGAATTCTAAACAGAGGCAAGGGAATTTCCCATGATAAGCTACATAAGTAAAAGGTGGAGACTGAAAAACCACATAGTCACTCAGAAAGAGGAGGAAGTTCCCGAGGGAGACAGTATGGTGGAAGAAATTATTTTCCTCGAGGAAGAGGAAGAGGTAGAGGAGGAGAAGTGAAGTGTTATGCCTATCGAAATACATGACACATGTCTTTGGAATGTCCTAAGAGAAAGAAAGAAGGAGGATGTGAAGCTCACATTTTGGAGGGGCATGAGATGGTGCATAATATGGTGAAGCGGAATGTTGAGGAAGAAGGTGCATAAGATGGGAGATCTATGATGATGAATAAGGTTCTCTTAAATCCAGATCCAGAGGTTGAAAAACTAGTGCAGAGGAACAGTTTGTTCAGGACTTCTTGCAAGACTAAAGATAGAGTATGAAAGGTGATAATTGACAGTGGGAGCACTGATAACTTCGTATCCATAGAGATAGTGGAGAGATTGGAGGTGGAGACAACTGCACATCTAACTCCATATAAGGTCTCATGGTTGCAGAAAGGACACTAGGTAATGGTAACTGAACAATGCCTAGTTGAATTTAAGATAGGAGGATATACAGATGAGATTTTGTGTGATGTGATTCCCATGGATGTATGTCATGTTTTGTTGGCGAGACCATGGAATTATGACAATAATGTCATTCAGGATGGGAGAAAAAATAATTATACTTTGGAGAAGAATGGTAGGACACACATGTTACTTCCAATAGAGGAGAAGAAAGCAAAGGAAGAATCTAGCACAAGTATAATTCTCATGAGTGGGAAGGAACTCCTAAGTGAAGTCAATAAGGAATAGGAGATGCAGTTTATTGTGGTGAGGAAACCCAGAGTTATCCTTACAAGTACTTCTATGGAGGATCTGCCTGGAGAAATTCAAGAGTTGTTGGAGAATTTTGTTGATATAGTAGATGATGAGTTACCAAGCTCATTTCCACCCATCAGGAGTATCATCCATCACATTGATCTAATAACATGAGCAAGTCTGTCGAACAAAGAAACATACATACTAACACCTCAAGAGAATGAGGAGGTAAAGAAAGAAGTCCAGCATTTGATGGACAAAGGTTTGGTTAGAGAAAGCTTGAGTCCATGAACAATACCAACTGTGTTAAGTCTGAAAAAAGATGGAGGATGGAGAATGTGTACAGACTTAAGAGCCATAAACAAGATCACCATAAAGTAGATATTTCCTTTACCAGTGATGGATGAATTAACGGATTGTTTGAGTGGAGACAATTATTTTTCAAAGATAGATCTAAAAAGTGGATATCACCAGATAAGGATGAGAGGAGGTGATGAGTGTAAAAAAACCTTCAAAACAAACAAAGGGTTGTATGCATGGCTTGTTATTCCATTTGGCTTGACAAATGCCCTGAGTACTTTTATGAGGTTGATGAATGAGGTATTGAAATATTTCATTGGTAAGTTTGTGATTGTATATCTGGATGATATACTAGTCTTTAGTAAAACTGAAGAAGAGCATTTGAGACATCTGACATTAGTGATGAGAAGGTTGCAACGAGAGAAGTTGTTGCTAAATCTGAATAAGTACTATTTTATGAAGACATAACTCATTTATTTGGGTTTTGTAAACTCTTCAAATGAATTGAATATGGATCCAGAGAAGGTGAGAGAATTCAGAGAATGGACGTCGCCTAGGAGCATATTTGTGGTGAGAAGCTTCCATGGATTAGAAAGTTTCTATAGGAAGTTCAATAGAAATTTCAGTGGAATTTGTGCACCAATGATGGATACAGGGAAGAAGAGACACAAGTATTTTAAGTGGACAGAAGAAGCTGAGAAACGCATTAGGATATTAAAGGAGAAGATAACAGAACAACATTTAAAGGAGAAGACATTTGAAGTAAGATGTGATGCTAATGGAGTTTCAATTGGAGCGGTTTTGAGCCAAGATAATAGGCATGTTGCATATTTCAATGAGAATCTTAATGACACTAAGAGAAAGTACTCCACATATGATAGAGAGTTTTATGCCATAATTCAATCCTTGAATAAATGTAGGCACTACCTTGTTCCAAAAGAGTTTGTTTTGTATAGCAATAATCAAGCTTTGAAATTCATAACCAGACAAGATAAATTAGATCAAAGAGATGCTAAGTGGATAGAGTGTATGCAAAATTTCACTTTTGTCATTAAATATATTTCTGGTAATGCTAAAAACATTGTTTATGCATTGAGCATGAGATGTATGATTCTACAGGAATTTCAAGTGAAAACCTTAGGGTTTGAACACCTTAAGGAGATGTACTGTGATGATCAAGATTTTAAAGAAGCATAAGAGGCATTTTCACATCCTGTGCTCAGAGACTGAAACTAGTGGAAAAAGTATTTGATTCAAGATGGATTGTTGCTTAAAGGTTGCTAGTTGTGCATACTAAAGTGCTCAATGAGATAAAATTTGTTGAAGGAAAAACATACTGGAGGACTAACAGGACATTTTGGCCATGACAAGACATTTACACAATTGAACAATTCATATTATGGGCCAGGTATGAGGGAATACGTGAATAATTGTTTGGACATGTGTAATATTTTCCAGTATGCAAAAGGAAAGAGACAAAACACTGGATTGTATCAACCATTTCATATTCCTGACAGGACTTGGGATGCAATAAGCATGGATTTTGTGTTGGGATTTACAAGAACACAAAGAGGAAGTGTTTCCATATTTGTAGTAGTTGATAGATTCTCAAATATGGCACACTTTATCCCATGCCAGAAAAATAATGATGCAACGCGCATTACAAATTTGTTTTTTAAGGAAGTTGTGAGACTTCATGGGTTGCCCAGGAGTATTGTCTCAGAAAGAGACACATAATTTATTGGTCATTTCTAGAGGACATTCTGGAAGAAGCTGGGGAAATAACTGTCTTTTGGTTCATCATATAACCCTCAAATAGATGGATAGACTGAGGTGGTAAATCGAAGTTTAGGAAATTTTCCGAGTATGGTTATTGAACATCATATCCAGTTGGATCAAATTCTCTCACAAGAAGAGTTTGCATATAATGAATGACCAAACAGAAGTACAGGAAAGAGCCCATTTCATATAGTATATGGGATGAATCTAAGAGGAGTATTAGAATTAAGAGATCTAGATCAGAATGAATTCAGGAGCGCTGGAGCATAAGACTTCACTGCAGAAATGCAAAAGATTCATAATTAGATCAAAGAGAAGTTGCAAAAAAGAAGCAGGGAGTACAAAAGAAGAGTTGATCAATATAGAAGAAAACTTCAATTTGAAGTGGGAGATCAAGTTCTAGCACATCTCATGAAGGAAAGGTTCCCAAGGGGAATATATAACAAATTGAAGCTGAAGAAGATAGGACCATGCAAGATCCTAAGGAAATTTGATGAAAATGCTTATGAGATAGAGATACCAGAAGATGTGGGTATATTTCCCATGTTAAACATTTCATACCTGTATCCTTACAGGGGAGATGACACCAGAGAGTCAGAAAATCAGAAAGAGATCCAATGGGAGAGGCAGATTCATATAGTAGAAAATCCACACATGGCGAAGATCATAGATCAAAGAATTGGTAAGAAGGCCGGGAGAAAGACATATTTTGAGTATTTGGTAAAGTGGAAGGGACACCCAGTAGAAGATGCTAGTTGGGTAAATGAATAAGATATTCAGAAGCATGGAAAGTCAGTGTAGGACCTCATGCACATGAGTCCATAAATTTTTGGCCAAAGGAATATGATGTAGAAGCATCATCATCAAGGCGCAAGAGGAAGAAAACTCAGCACCCTAGTGCACATTTTGAAATGATTTTGAATTAAAGAAGGGCATATCATGCAGATATCTTGAAAAGATTGTAATTCAAGAACATCTTTAATGATTAAGAGATGAAACGTCACATGAGATCGATGGGGAGTGTATTTCCTTTAATGTAGTAAATCAAAGTACAGATTCGAAGTGTTTTCTCTTATTTGTTTGTCCTAAACATTTATTGTAATAAATCCTTAGTAGTAGAAAGATTTTAATTTCAATAGGTTAGCTCTAAGATAGTCGGAGGGAAAACTCTAGAAGCCCTCTTATATAAATGTGTGTATTTGTTTCCCAAATGAGGCTGCTGAAAATTAGCTGAGATTTATTGTTGCTGAATGTTATTAATGTCGAGAGTTGTTTCTATTGAGAGTTGTTGAGAGATGTTGAAGAGCATTGTATTAATACATGTATATATCAGTTGAATGAATATAACAGAGAAGCATTGTTCCAAATGTCTGGTGTTGTTGTTATTGAGTCTATCTGAATAAATGAATGGTAGGATTTTTGTTTAATTGCAAATCTCTATTATTTATTTTTATTATGTTATGAATGCATTTAAATGGTTGAATATATGGATATGGGAGATATTGGATAAGTTTCAATTGTTTCTCTTCTACGAGCCTGTATGCAAAGAGTGCAGAGTGTCCGCAAGGTGTGCATTGACAGAGTCTATTTCTACTCAGAAGAGATAACATGAAACTTTTGTTTGCAATGAGTGCATAAGGGTCCGCAAGGTGTGCATTAACAAAGTATTTTTCGACTTAGAAGTTAACAAGGGAAAATCTTGAAGGTGTGCGTAGGGGAAAACACACTTAGATTCATATTGTTCAGGAGGAAAAATTGAGCCGTATAACATTTGTTGCAAGGTGTGCATAGTTGCAGCATAAAGAAGTTGAGTCATGACCTTTTGCAAGGCATGAAAAGGGAAATTTTCGACTAAGTGTCGAAGAAACGCTCTGAGGATATAGAGGCTTCAATGAGGAACAAGCTCAAGAGAGATAGCGGTGAGAATTCTTCAATAGGGAGAAGCCCTTGAAGATTCCTCAAATTAACGAACAAGATACATTCAGGGGGAAGCAAGATCCCTCTAGACTGTTAGATCTGGGAGAGTTGCATGAAGGATAGTCGTGGAGTCTTTCGAGGTCCCAAAGCGGTGAAGCAAATCCTATCTATTGGTCGCAAGGAGACACGTGGCAGCGGATTAGGGAATTCAGGAGATAGTTTTTTGGAGGAAATTGTGTGGAGTAAGTGTAATCTCCCCGAAGTCATGAAGTTCGAAGTAGAGTTGGACCGTCAGATCCAAAAGGACACATTTCAAAGATCAAAGTGTTTAAGAAGAAATACATTTCAGAAGGAAACAAGGGTGGAGGTCGCAAAAATCGCCAAAGCCCGAAGTCAAGAAGGGGGTTGGCCTGAGGTTATAGCCTACGATATTATGAGAAGAAGATCCTAGAAAGAGGAGCTAGAGCCCTCCAGTTACAGTTACCAGAGGCACCATAAAGAGGTCGTGTGGGTAATTTAGACCTACAAGGTAACAAATCGAGGCTTGTGTAAGTTGTTCCAAGGTCTGTTAGAGGCCCGAAAGATGATTCAGCTTAAGTGTTTTGGAAGATCCTTGACCGGGAGGTCCCAAAACCCCTAGGAGGGGAAGGGCGATGCATCAAGTGGTATCATAGCCTAATGTTTTTATCATACAGGAGGAAGGAGAAATGTTTTGTCTGATACCATCAAGTGGTATCAAAGCGACATAATTGATTTTTGTAGGCAAGAGGAGATAGTATGATACCATCAAGTGGTATCAGAGACGAAATTTTCTTGCATAAAGTAGGGAAAGGTGAGAAGGTGAAAAGAGGAAGTATGATATCATCAAGAGGTATCAGATACATCAAGTGGTAGTGGTGTAAAGAAAATTTCAGCACAATGCCACCTAGAAGACGTTCAGAGCCACATGTAGAAAATTGAGTTTTGGAAAGGGAAATGAGAGAACTTCATGCAAGGTTGGATTCTATGGAGACAAAAAAAAGGAGAGAACCTAATGCTATATATGTCAGTGATGTAGAAAGAGAAGAAAGGGAAATTGAGGAAGTTGTAGGAGAAGATGTTGCAGAAGAACGCTTGCTGAAAGTCATTGTCAAGTTGGGAGCTAGAGGAAAGATAGGCATCCCAATGTATGAAGAAAATTTAGATGCCTAAGAATTGTTGCATTGGATAAGATCGATGGATAAGTACTTCGACTATGAAGAGATCGATGAGGAGAATAAGGTGAAGCATGATGTCACCAGATTAAAAGGACATGTAGTGTTGTGATGGGATGAATTGCAGGATGACAGAAGATGCAAAGAAAGAAAAATATTAAGAATTAGGATAGAATGGTAGCCAAGATGAAAGATAAATTCATACCCAAGGAATATCAGATAAATATTTTCAGGAAGTTGCAAAACTTGAGATAGAATGGAATGATAGTAAAAGAGTACATAGAGGAGTTCTACAAGATGAACATCAGGGATGGACATAGAGAGAGAGATGATGAAAAGGTTACCAGGTATATCAATGGCTTCAGATATGAAATCCAGGATGAAATTAGTATGATGATAGTGAGGACAGTGGAGGATTCTTATCATATTGCACTAAAGGCATAAGATAAGTTGGCCAACAAACAGATCCAGGGAAGAATAGGAAGAAGTCTAAACAGAGGCAAGGTAATTGCCCAACAAAATCCACAGAAGCCTAAGGTGGAGACTGAAAAACCACATAGTCACTTAGAAAGAGGAGGAAGTTCTCGAGGGAGATAGTATGGTGGAACAAATTATTTTCCTTAAGGAATAAGAAGAGACAAAGGAGGAGAAGTGAAGTGTTATCCCTGTGGAAAGACATGACACATGTCTTAGGAATGTCCCAAGATAAATAAAGAAGGAGGATGTGAAGCTCACATTTCGGAGGCATAGAAGAGGAATGTTGAGGCAGAATGTGAAGAATATTGGAGATATATGATGATGAAGAAGGCTCTCTTAAAGCCAGAGCCATAGGTTGAAAAACCAGTGCAGAGGAATAGTTTGTTTAGGACTACTTGCAAGACTAAAGATAGAGTATGAAAGGTGATAATTGATAGTGGGAGCACTGATAACTTAGTATCCATAGAGATGGTGGAGAAATTGGAGCTAGAGAGAAGTGCACATATGACTCCGTATAAGGTCTCATGGTTGCAGAAAGGACACCAGGTAATAGTAACTAAACAATGCCTGGTTTAATTTAAGATAGGAGGATATAGAGATGAGATTTTGTGTGATGTGATTCCCATGGATGTATGTCATGTTTTCTTTGGGAGACCATGGAAATATGATAGGAATGTCATTCATGATGGGAGAAAAAATACTTATACTTTGGAGAATAATGGTGGGACACACATGTCACTGCCAATAGAGGAGAATAAAGTAAAGGAAGAATCCAACATGTATATTTATTATGAGTGGGAAGGAACTCCTGAGTGAATTCAAGAAGGGATAGGAGATGCAGTTTGTTGTGGTGAGGAAACCCAGAGTTATCCTTACAAGTACTTCTATGGAGGATCCGCCTGAAGAAATTCAGGAGCTATTGGAGAATTTTGTTGATATAGTAGTGGATGATTTTTAAAGCTCATTTCCACCCATTAGGATTATCATCCATCACATTGATCTAATACCAGGAGAAATTATGCCAAACAAAGAAGCATACAAACTAACACCTCATGAGAATGAGGAGGTAAAGAGACAAGTCCAGGATTTGATGGACAAAGGTTTGGTCAGAGAAATCTTGAGTCCATGCATAATACCACCTTTGTTAACTCCAAAGAAAGATGGAGGATGGAGAATGTGTACAGATTCAAGAGACATAAACAAGATCACCATCATGTATATATTTCCCTTACCAAGGATGGATGACTTAATGGATTGTTTGAGTGGATTAAATTATTTTTCAAAGATAGATATGAAAAGTGGATATCACCAGATAAGGATGAGAGAAGGTGAGGAGTGGAAAACAACGTTTAAAACAAATGAAGGGTTGTATGAGTGGATTGTTATTCCATTTGTCTTGAAAAATGCCTCAAGTACTTTTATGAGGTTGATGAATGAGGTATTGAAAGATTTCATTGGGAAGTTTGTGATTGTATATCTGGATGATATACTAGTATTCAGTAAAACTAAAGAAGAGCATGTGAGACATCTAACATTAGTGATGAGAAGGTTGCAGGGAGAGAATCTGTTGATACATATGAAGAAGTACTCTTTTATGAAGACATAACTCATTTATTTGGGTTTTTTAATCTCTTCAAATGTATTGAAGATGGATCTAGAGAAGGTGAGAGCAATCAGAGAATGACCGTCACCAAGGAGCATATTCAAGGTGAGAAGCTTCCATGGATTAGCAAGTTTCTATAGGAAGTTCATTAGAAATTTCAGTGGAATTTGTACACCAATTATCGATATGGTGAAGAATATATACAAGTCTTTTAAGTGGATGGAAGAAGCTGAGAAAAGCTTCAGGATATTAAAGGAGAATATAATAGAACAACTGATGTTGGTCTTGCCAGATTTAAGGAAGACATTTCAAGTAAGATGTGATGCTAGTGGAGTTGTAATTGGAGTAGTTTTGAGCCAAGATAATAGGCCTATTGCATATCTCAGTGAGAAGATAAATGACACTAAGAGAAAGTACTCCACATATGATAAAGAGTTTTATGCCATAATTCAAGCCTTGAACAAATGGAGGCACTACCTTGTTCCAAAAGAGTTAGTTTTGTATAGTGATAATCAAGTTTTGCAATTCATAACCAAACATGAGAAATTAAATCAAAGACATGCTAAGTGGATAGAGTTTATGAAAAATTTCACTTTTTTCATTAAGCATATTTCTGGTAATGATAACAAAATTGTTGATGCATTAAGTAGGAGATGTTTGATTCTGCAGAAATTTCATGTGAAAACCTTAGGGTTTGAATTCCTTAAGGAGATGTATTGTGATGATCCAGATTTTAAAGAAGCATATGAGGCATGTGAAAATCCCATGCTCAGAGACAAAATCTAGTGGAAATACTATTTGATTCAAGATGGATTATTGTTTAAAGGTTGCCAGTTGTGCATACCAAAGTGCTCAATGAGAGAAAATCTATTGAGGGAAAAACATAGTAGAGGACCATCAGGACATTTTGGTCATGACAAGACATTTGCACAGTTGAACAATTCATACTATTGGCCAGGCATGAGGGAACAAGTGAATAAATTTGTGGACAAGTGTAATATTTTCCAGTATGCAAAAGAAAAGAGACAAAACACTAGATTGTATCAACCATTGCCTATTCCAGACAGGGCTTGGGATGAAATAAGCATGGATTTTGTGTTGGGATTACCAAGAACACAAAGAGGAAGTGATTCCATATTTGTAGTAGTTGATAGATTCTCAAAGATGGCACACTTTATCCCATGCTAGAAAACTAATGATGCAACACACATTGCAAATTTTTTTTTTAAGAAAGTCATGAGACTTCATGGGTTTCCCAGGAGTATTGTCTCAGACAGAGACACTAAATTTGTTGGTCATTTCTGGAGGACATTGTCGAAGAAGATGGGGACAAAACAGTCTTTTATTTCAACATAGAAACCTCAAACGGATGGACAGACTGAGGTGGTAAATAGAAGTTTAGGAAATGTGTCGAGGAGTCTAGTTACTGAACATCATAGCCAGTGGGATCAAATTCTGTCACAAGCAGAGTTTTCATATAATGACTCACCAAAAGATATTATAGGAAAGAGCCCATTTCAGATAGTATATGGGATGAATCCAAGAGGAGTATCAGAGTTAATAGATCTGGAGCTGAATGAATTCAGGAGTGCTAGAGAATAAGACTTCACTGCAGAAATGTAGAAGCTTCATAATCAGCTCAAAGAGCAGTTGCATAAGAGAAACACGGAGTACAAACACAGAGTTGATCAACATAGAAGAAAAATTCAATTTGAAGTCAGAGATCAAGTTCTAGCACATCTCGGGAAGGAAAGGTTCCTAAGGGGAGCATATAACAAACTGAAGCTGAAGAAGACAGGACCATGCAAGATCCTAAGGAAATTTGATGAAAAATCTTATGAGATAGAGCTACCAGAAGATGTGGGTATATCACCCATATTCAATGTTTCAGACCTGTATCCTTGCAGGGGAGATGACACCAGAGAGTTAGAAATCATAAATATATCCAGTGGGAGAAGAAGATCATAGATCAAAGAATTGGTAAGGAGACCAGGAGAAATACATATTTTGAGTATTTGGTAAAGTGGAAAGGACACCCAATAGAAGCTTCGAGTAGGGTAAATGAAGCATATGTTCAGAAGCTTGGAAAGTTAGTGCAGGAGCTCATGGACAAGAGTCCATAAATTTTTGGCCAGAGGATTATTATGCAGGAGCATCATCATCAATGCGCAAGAGGAAGATAGCTCAGCACCCTAGTGCACATTTTGAAATGATTTTGAATTAAATAAGGGAATATCATGCAGAGATATTGAAAAGATTGTAATTTAAGAATGTCTTTAATGTTTAAGAGCTGAACCATCGCACGATATCGATGGGGAGTGTATTTCCTTTAATGTATTAAATCACAGTACATATTGAATTTTTTCTCTTATCTGTCTTTCCCAAAAATTTATTGTAATAAATCCTTAGTATTTGAAAGCTTTTAATTTCGATAGGTTAGCTCTAATACAGTCGGAGGGAAAACTCTAGAAGTGCTCTTGTATAAATATGTGTATTTTTTGCCCAAATGAGGCTGTTGAAAATTAGGTGAGATTTATTGTAGCTGAAGGTTAATGTTGATGAGAGTTTTTCTTATTGAGAGTTACTGAAGAGCATTGTATGAATCCATGAATCCATGTGCATATTGTATATCTATTTCGACTCAAAAGTTCAGAAGAGATAACGTGAAACTTTTGTTTTCAAGGAGTGCATAAGGGTCTACAAGGTGTGCGTTGAGAGAGTCTATTTCGACTCAAAAGTTTAGAAGGGAAAAGATTGAAGGTGTGCGTAGAATAAAACACACTCAGATTCATATTTTTCAGGAGGAACAATTGAGCTGTATAAGAACTATTGCAAGGTGTGCATAGTTGCAACATAAAGAAGTAGAGTCATGGAAATAAAACCTGTTGCAAGGCATGCAAAAGGCCAATTTCGACTAAGTGTCAAAGAAATGCGTTGAGGAGATATAGGTTTCAAGGAGGAACAAGCTCAAGAGAGATAGCGGTGAGAATTCTTCAATAGGAAGAAGCCCTTGAAGATTCATCAAATTAACGAACAAGATCCGTTTAAGGGGAAGAGAGATCATTCCACACTGTCATATCTGGGAGAGATTCACATAGGATAGTCCTGGATTCTTTTGAAACTTCATGGTTCAAAGTGTTTGAAAGTGCTTAAGAGTGGGGATTGTCAGAGTCCCAAAGTGGCGAAGCAAATCCTAACCGTTGGTCGCAAGGAGACACGTGGAAACGGATTAGGGAATTCAAGACATAGAGTTTTGAAGGAAATTGTGTGGAGTAAGTGTAATCTCCGTGAAGTCACAAAAGATGAAGTAGAGTTGGAATGTCATATTCAGAAGGAAATGTGGCAACGATCCAAGTGTTTCAGAAGAAAGACATTTCAGAAGGAAATGAGGGTGGAGGTCACAAAAACTGTCAAAGCAATGAAGCCATGAAGGGGGATGGCTCAAGGTTATAGCCCGAGGTCTTATGAGAAGAACATCCTAGAAAGAGGAGCTAGCGCCCGCCATTTAGATTTACCAGAGGTACCAACAAGTGGTTGTGTGGGTAATTCAAACCTACGAGGAAACAAATTGGGGCATGTGTAAGTTTTTCTAAGGTCTATTAGAGGCCCGAAATCTGATTCAACTTAAGTGTTTTGGAAGATCCTTGATCGGGAGGTCACAGAGCCCATAGGAGGGGAAGGGGGCTGCATCATGCATGCGAGTGATCCAGCTCATTATATGATTGACTTCTTCTCTTATGGATTCAGATGATGGGACTGTGGATTATGATGTTATGTTATGTTATTTATGTATAGATAGGTGTTATTGGCTGGTTTCTCCTAAGTGTGAAAGACTCTTCACAGATTGAGGATGACGATCGAATCGGTGAACCTCCTTGGACTCTGGATCGAGTTAGGGAGTGGATTGTATATGGTTTGGGTATTTCTATTTATGCATATGTGACATGTGTTCAAGTATATCATGATGATGTTTATGGATAGCTGCCATGTTTCGTTGATGGATGCAGGATGATGATTGTTTTCTAATCAAAATCACATTAGGAGTAAAGGGGCCATCCACGAAAAACCAAAGATATTGAGGGAGATGTGTGGAAACATTCCTACCACAACCTACTAGCACTCCCTTCGTGGATCGAACTGTAGGTTAACGATTACCTAGTTTGAGAGATCCACGATGTCATGAGGGAAGATTGAGACAGTCGCACATGAAGATTTTGAAGGGCGCACAATAAGGAAGGGTCCTTATTTCTTAGAGGCCCTTAGTCTCCCACAAGGTCACCTGATAAAGTATTGACTCCAAGGGTTGGATGTCTACCAAAATCATTCAAAAGGCGAGTGGCACCCTTGGAGCACATAGTGTGTATTGAAGGGCACGTCGCATAAGTGAAACATGAATGAAGGAGAGTGGCACCCTTGGAGCACGTAGTGCACCTTGAAGGTCATGTCACAATTTGTAAACACAGGTGAGTCAATGAACCTAGGTGCCTAGAAAATGATATCTTACTTTGACTTAGTCAGCCTTAAAATATTTTTGTATGAGTAAAGTTTATTAATTATATTTTTTCCCTTAAAAAACAATTGCTAAGCCTAGTTGTTACACATCAAAATTACTCACTTCAATAGTGTCACAAGTGTCACCATTACAAGTGTTGTAAGTGTCGCATCTTTAACACAAGTGTTGCAAATGTCACAAACATCATACTTCCATCTTGCCTCTAAGGACATCAAAAAGACACTTAAGACACCTCAAAGACTAGTTTTGAAGAAGAGAAATCAGTTGACAGGGAGTACAAACCTTTTTCCACTGAAAGAACCACTAAAAAATGGATTTTGGAGAGGAGAGCTCCCCTACACACTATCGGGGAGTGATAGCTCTCCTTGGGCCTCTTTGGGGGAGTGTTTGAGCGCTTTGTGCACCCTTTTGGGGGAGCGCTACCCTTTTCTGAGCAAGTTTTGGGTTTGTTGAGACAAATCAGGGAAGAATCCTTCAATTTCTGAAGGTGGTTGGATTCGAATAGATGATCAAGGAATGATATTAGGGAAAATCCTCAACTGAAGGAGAAGAATCCTAAACTTATCCCAAAGACATCTCAAGTGGTTGGGCCTCTCCAAGGTTATATAAGGAGGCCTTCTCATGGTGAAAGAGAGGATAGAGACTAGAGATTGATACCAAACTTATGATCCTGTAAGTGGTATGAACATATGAGGGATAGATATTGAGAATTACACCAAACTTATGATCCCATGAGTGAGATGTCATCAAAGAAATCAGTGTAGATTACTTGAGAAAAGGGGTTGGACAAGGAGAACTGGAAGAAGATGTTGCACCCTCATCAAAGGATTGTAAGTACTTTTACTTGTTCTCATCAATATATCAATGCTTGGCCCATTTCTTTCAAACTGATGTTTGTCACACTTGAGTTTGTCTGCAGTAGATGGATCTATATTTGAGCTAATCTCAGTAGAGTAGGAAGTCCATTGTATCTTTGTGTGTTCTAGAGGACCTATCAGGGAGCTCAGGATTGAAGCTTAGCCTGGACTTTGCAAGGACGAACGTCGTTAATAAGGTAGATATCTTTCTTCTTATTCTTCATATGTTATCTTGATAAGATATAAAAGGATGCCAGTGTCCATGTTAAGAAATTTTCTGTCTTGGCCTTAAGAGTCTAGAGACCAAGAGGGAATCCACTTGTCTGCAGGGGGATTCACCTGTAACAGAAATTGGTGACTCCACTGGGGAGGAGCTCTGATTTTTGTTTCCATTCCCAAATCTTGTTTTATCCCTTTGACCACTCAATTGACCTTCTCCATACTGTCTCTTTGATTCTTAGATCTGATTTTTTGGCTCTGTATTTCATCAAAATCAAGTTGATTGACTGAATTTCCTTGATGTTTTGAGTTTCTGGGAATTTTTCTGAGATTTTGAAGCAGAGCGCTCCCCTGCCCTTGTTATCAGATCGCCAACACTACCTAGTGGTATTACACAGAGTGTTGGAGTGCTCTGGTACCCCTTACACCAGAGCGCTACCCCCTTTTCTATGGAAAATATTCTAGGTTTTCAATTTCTAAGTTCAATTTTTGCTTTTAGCACTTGCCCAAGATCTTATCATCTCAATTTATCTTTAGCTTGGTCTTCAATACTCTTCTTTCTAAGGAATGATCTCTTTTTGTTTGGATTTTTTGAAAATTTTCCTTACTTTTCAATAACTCTTTGTCCTTCACGATTTGAAGTCAATTTATCGTTTTCTTCTCGTTTATCTGAATGAGTGAAAAATTTGTAAGGAGTTTCAAAGGTCTTTTGTACTTTTCTTTATGATCTTTGAGTCATATTGTCCAAGCTCTTTTTACTTCCTTTTGAGTTTTTGTCTTTCTGTTTCTTTTTTTATCACAACAAGGGTGTCTTTTGGTTTATGTGAAGTTTGCTTCCAGATTGCTTAAATCTCACAACTCTTGAAGTCTGATTAGCATAGGAAGCTTTACATCTACTGGTTATCAGTCAAATATAAACATTTTAGCATTGCATTGGATTCCTTATTGAGTAATATTGCATGATTTCATTGCATCTTAGTGTTTGAGAGTGAAAGGAAAATCCTTCTCCTTCCCTTAATTATACATTCATTGAAAGAAAAGATTGCTTATCATTTCTTATGCATGTTTTGGGAACCGAGTCATAATATCATCAGTTTTCACTCTCATACACCTCTGAGTAAACAACAACCACTAAAATCAATGCTTAACTAAAATTTATCAGACTTTTTACATCTTTGTTAGCAAACCTACATTTAGTTTAAGGTGTAGGGCTTTGGAATAGGTTGAAAGGAAAACTTTCCAAAGCTATCAAACAAACTTAACATCTTGTGATAGGGAGAGAACATCTAATTGTCGTATATGCTTTCTGGGATCCCCCTCTCACACAGGGGTTATGCATGAGGTCACATTCAGGTGAGTTACAAATATTATCCCTCTGTGGTTCAACTGTTTGTAGTGGTTGGATCATATATTGGGGGTCACTTGAGGGTATACCCACGATAATGTGTGGGAGCCTCTCGAGTTGATTTCAGACTTGTTATCTTGCCCGTACGTTCCGACTGGACTGTCGACTATACTCGCTCGGGGGCTGAATGCAAATTGGTGACCTTAGTATCCATAATCTTTAGGGTCTCACACAAGGTGATGGTGAAGGGAAGTCTCACTGTACCTGGAACAGACGTTGGTCAAACTCACTCGGGTTCCTTGGAGGGTAAATCCACAATTACTGCATGGAAGATTGCACCAAGGTGTAAGTCCGTTAAGAAGGTCACCAATGTAACTGATCCACCTGCTCTATCCCCACCTCTTCCTATTTTGATCTCGCGACGTTAGATTTCATCACCAAGTAGTGGTTTCATTGTGGGAAGATTTTGTTTGATTGTTTGCTTCTTAGATTCATAACATGTGTTGGTTGTGTTACTTAGTGGAACTTAAGTCGAGTCAGTGTTAATGGCATCAAATCCTGAGAGTACCAATGGAGGAACCCATTCTCCTGGGTAACCTTATACCTTTCCTTCATTTGGAAACTTTGGTCCTCCGTACATTTCCACACTAAATCTTCCGAGACTCACCATCGGATTACCGGTTTGGTTGTTCCCTACTCCGATGATCTCGAATCCTAACAATGTTTCAACTACACCTAATACTTTAGATGTCATTACACCACCCACACATCAACCTCATTTCAATTTTTTGCCTTCTTCACCCATTAAGTCTCCTTCCCTTTCTCCTTCTTCGCCTAGTGAAATCTCTAAAGCAAGTAGCCAGGCTGATCAAAAGAAGAAGAAACAAAAAGAGAAGAAGAAGAAGAAACCAAAAAGGACCAAGGCTCCAACAACATCAGATGTTGAATACCAGCAACCAACTACTATTAATAGTACTGGGAGTGTTGATGAGATCAACAATATTAAAATGAAGAATCTGAAACCCAAATTCCCTTGCAGTCTTTGTAAGGGTGACCACTTTCTAAGGGATTTCCCTGGTATTCCCAAGGTATTAGAAATGTGGTCCTCCACATCATCAGCCTCTTCTGGTCATGCCAGTGATACCCCATCAACCAGTGACGTTAAGGTTGGTAAGAAGAAGATCATTATTCTCACCTTTTCCCTTGTATGGATGAGGCTTCTTATCTTTTAAAAAAAATTCAACTTCCAAAAGGTTATCATAAGATTTCCCCCAACCCATCGTTAGTTGATGGACTGGTCAATCTAGTTCCATCCCCAGTCAGTACGGTTGATTAGGTGGTCAATATAGTTTCCTCCTTGATTGAACCACTCACCGAAGTAGTTGATCCAGTTCTATCATCGATCAACCCCACTCTTCATCAAAAGAGTGAAACCAAAGTAGTCGATCCAGTTTTTCCATCGATAAGTCCCACTCCTCGAAGAGTGCAAAAGTGAGTGATCCAGTCTATTCCTCGATCAGTCCCACCCTTCATCCGAAGAGTGCCAAAGTGATTTCTCTGCTTACATCATCGGTCAATCCCACTCTTCCTCTGAAGAGTGCCTGTGTGGTCGTTTTGATCCCATAATCAGTCGATCCTACTCTCCCTCTAGAGAGTAAACCCGATACTGCCCACGTTTTTCTCATTGATACATAATCTACCATGCTGGGGGGAATTCCTCCTTCTCCCGCGAAACCCCTTCCAAGAAATGAGGCCATCCTTTTTGATTGGGGTGCGCTAACTGGACCTTGTCTTACCTCTCACATTTCTTTCCAGATTACAGTACAGGTTTGTGGTTGGGATGCTCCTCAAACGCTGATAGATGAAGGTGCATCTGTTAGTATTTTGTCCTCCGTTTCTTGGCATTCTTTAGGTTTTCCTCATCTTGCACCAATTACACATAATATGCTATCTTTTAATAGAAGAACTAGTCAACCTTTAGGGACCCTTCCTCAGTTTCCCGTAAGTTTGGGAGGGAAAAATGTCTTTATTGATGTCATGGTAGTCTGAGAC
The DNA here is from genome assembly GCA_009831015.1 of Picea engelmannii. Lineage (NCBI taxonomy): Eukaryota > Viridiplantae > Streptophyta > Pinopsida > Pinales > Pinaceae > Picea > Picea engelmannii. Next base: position 1,146,034 of record ML788847.1, read on the forward strand.
CCCTTGGATTTCTCTTTACTGCTTGGGAGGGATTATGTCTATTACATGAAATATATTGTTTCCACTCTTTTTCGTTTGATATATTTCCTGCACGATGGCAGAATGGTGACTATTTTGGACACACCTACCACACGTAGAGGGGAGGTGAATGAGTGTGGGGCTCTTTTTCCCAAAACTTCCCTCTTGCACAAAAACTCATCAATTAGCATTCAACATTTATTCATTAACCATTGTTGTCATTTATAACGAGTTAGATATGAGCACATATCAACAACATATATCAGCAATATATCATCAACAAGTCATCACCACAATGAACATAAAGAACACAAGATGTATGTACAATTTTCTTTTTATTACAGACTACAATCCTTGGGGTTTATCAGCAACAACTAAATAGAGTACAACTCTACAAGATCACCAGCTCTATATGCAAGAGTTAGCTTGAATTCTCAGCACCAACTGAGATGAGGCAACAATCCTCAACAAATATCAATTTGTACCATAAACAAGAGCATCAACCATGCACCAACCTGTGCCAAACAACCTGTAATCAACCTGTACCATAAACAAGTGCATCCAACCATGTAC
>ML788847.1:1152012-1166592 GCA_009831015.1 Picea engelmannii
CATTTCTTCTTTTAGGTCACTTTGACTTCTTTGACTTTGGGGGCTTCAAGCCTTCATGTGAGGGTCCTTCATATTCGTAAGGCCATAACTCTCAAACCAGGAGGAGTTATGTGACATTCCACATACCACCAGAAATGGCATGAAAAGAAATATCCATCTAGGATAGTTTCACCAACAATTTCCTTGATCTTCATCTCGTTATTCCTCATACAAGCATGGGTCCTCCAACCTTTCTTCTAGGATAACTCAATCCGTAAAGTGTCTTCCTGTGAGGGTTTTCACCATAAGGGGACCACTTTGGAGTTCATCCATTTGTACACCTTATCAATCATGATAAGACAATAATGAGACATCTATACATTTTTCCAACAATGCATCATATACCAATGGAACAACATCGATCCATCTTTATCATCTATCAATGACAACTCATTGAACCATCTTCATCTATGCATTCTCATCAAGGACAATACATATTATATTACATAAATCATCAATCAATCAATCCTTTGAAATCAATCAATCACTTGACATCAATCAATCAAACCATTGGCATTAATGACAACATGATCCAACAGACTATTGATCAACTTTCGTTCGTTGGTCCTGATTGGATTACCTCCCTAAATGGTTCTTATATGATGACAATATCACCCCTGCCACATGTCAATTATGTGGCATTATCTCCCATGATTTCAACTTTCGATGACTTGGATCTGGTAGTTGACATGATGATCTCTTCGGTAGGGCTATTGGAGCCTGATCTCCTTACCCCTGTTGCAACCCTTGACATGTGTTCCTTCCAGAGTGATTTTCTTCCATCCAGTGAAGATCTCTTGGAAGCCAAGACTGACTTTTGTCCCTTGACATGGTATCCTTCTAGATCATTATTCTCTTGGAATCCATGATCAAGAAGAGTCCACGAGCACAATTTTTCTTCTCTGTAGCAAGCTCGTTAAAAAATGAAACAGAGGTCACGAGCACAATTTCTCTTCTCTGTAGCAAGCTCGTTTAAAAATGAAACAAAGGTCACAAGCATAGTTTCTCTTCTCTGTGTAAAGCTCGTTAAAAAATGAAACATAAGCTTTGAGCATAGTTTTCCTCCCTATAGCAAGCTCATTAAAAAAATGAAACAACAATTTGGGGCTTGAACCCGGAGCCCTGAGTACAATTCTTTTCTTGTGTCAAGCTCGTTAAAATATGAAACAGTCACCTGTCTTGAACCTTCATTTCATCCACTATTATCCTTTTTCTACATCTAGTAGAGAAATTGGGGACCACCTCAAAGTCGATGAATGAATTGAAGCTTGGAGGGAATGTCTCCAGCCTTTGATGATCATTCTGGATTTAAGCCACTAGCTTTCAAGCTAGGGGCATACCGAGCTTAGTATTTTTTCTTTCTCGTTCTCATAAAAACATGAGAATGTAACCGAGTAGACTTTTATCACTTTTCCGGACTCACATGGATATACAAAAAAGGAACCCCTTGGAGTCATCTTTAAGCTCTTTTCAGACTCCCTAAACATGAAAAGATTGTCGAGTGATCTTGCTTCCTTTCCCACTCGTTAAAATGTTTGAAAGGGAGTCTTTTGAGTAATATTTTATCTCTTTTTCAGCCTCAGGAGACTAACATTACGAAAAGGACAACATTGGAGTAATCTTTAAGTTGCTTTCAGACTCTCTAAATATGAAAAACCACCGCGTTTACCTTCTCTAGACTTGTTAAACAATTACACATTGAAGGGCTCATATGAGACCAAACCCTTACTTCTTCCAGTTCCCTAAACAAAGGAAGAAGGACTTACTAAAGGTGATTCATATCGAGCATGTGTTACCCTCCTCGAGCTCGTTAAATTAAAAATATGTATCGTATATCTGGATGGGGGAAAAATTGAAAGAATTGTTGAGCCTCTAAATTGACATCCCCACTACCCTATTATACTCCTCATCTATACCTTTTTGGCTTACCTAAGCTTTGATAAATGACAAAGAACACTACCATTAGCCATTGATGATGCATTTTTGTGGTTTATTGAGCTAGGAGACTAAATGTTTCATGTACTAATGTTTTAATTTGCCACATGTAACCTTTGACCTCTAGATGAGTCCAGCCTTTCTGTACCAGCTCAACTATCCGATACTTATGTGTCATATTGCCATTGTTCGAATATGGTACCAAGCACACCTTCCATTCAGATCCGATACCAAACCATTCACTATTGCGATCCGGTACCAATGGCCGCAGACTGTTCTAGTCTGGTACCAACCACTTGCATATTGTTCGGATCCGATACCATTTATCGAATCTCACCTGTCACGATTCAGTACCAATATAGAAAGTAGAATATATCAAGTTTAGGTCCAGATCGCACCAAAGATAATTGTTGGATGTTTGCTGAATCATTAAATCTCTAGCAAGGTTATGATAAGCTTGTTTGTTTATTGCTTCATCCTGATACACTTCGTGTCATGAGGATGAAGCTTAAAATATGTAACGAAATATATAAATTTGAAAATTGACTGATGAAGCTTAAAATATGTAACGAAATATATAAATTTGACAATTGACTGATTTGCTAAAGATTTCACCTCCTTGTGTTTCACGACTAAGACTATTTAAATAGTCATGACAAGGATGGTGGAGGTAGTAGAGATTTAGCATAGCACAATATGTGAAGCAATGTTACATATTGCAGAACATATTTTGAGTTGAAGTTTAATAGAAGGATGTCAATTATTTCCAGGTCTTGATCATTTATGAATGAATGTGAGTTGAGTTGTTAGCATAGTTTAATTCTATGTTTTGAAATTTGAGTAAGAGGAATGTGTGGATTGAAAGAGAGCTTACTGTAGACTCCAATCGCTGACCTGTTGAAGCGTCAAGGGCCCACCGCCCAACAAAGGTCAGCATCCTTATAGATTAGTGTTAGTAGTTGATTTCAATAGTATAAATGTTAGACTAGCTGAAGCTTTGATCTTTTCATATGATAGTAGTATAGTTCAGTTTAGGTTTCGATTACTTAGAGATCTCTTTTTTTGCATATGCTTTGTTTCTATTTTTATGAATTTGATTTTATTTCATGGACACAAATGTTGGCAACAATAGTCAGACATATTTGAAGGAGAACTAGTGAAGTTCACAACAGCACATTGTGAACCATAGCATACTCAGAATATTGACTATTGGACTACCCATGCTATGTCTTGATGATTGATGTGTGATTTCCCTTTCAGAAGTGTGATTGCATAGTTAGTTTTCTGGGTCAAATAGCAGATTTTATCTGTCAAAAGAACTCCATATCATACTTGCATGTGCCATAATGGAGTAGATAGTCTCTCTGTGAAAGACAACCAAAGTGTGTTTTGATTTGCTAGTTTGTTTTTTTTCCACCATGCATAATCTAGAATAGTTCTATACTCATGACATTAGAATTACCTTCCTTACTGGTGTCTTGTAAATCTGTTGATTACGAATCTTGGATTGATAATTAATGAGTGCATTATATTACACATATAAGTAGCACAACATTTTGGCGTCGTTGTCGGGGAGTTGCAAACGGTAGGAAGTGATTTTTAGCTTAGATTGTTTGCATAGTTTTTGAGTGATTTTAAAGGTTGATTGAGGGAGGAGGATAAAATGTTTAATACATGAGTGAAGAGCCACGTGGCCACTAGAGTGGGGTTCTCCGAAGTCAGGTTTCCTTCTTACCTTCTAGATAGAATTAAGATTTCAATTCAGTTAAGAATCAAATTTCCATTTTATGCATAGATATAGAGATAATAAGGGTAGATTTGTAAGCTCTAAAGATTCAAAAACNCCCACTAATCCAACTGACACTGGTGCAAGAAAAATTCCACCAGAAGAAAGTTTAAGGGGAGCTAGTGAGGCTCCAGAAGAAGAACCTAAAACGGAGAATCAACATTGGGGCGGGCATAATGTGAATTTATTGAATGTTCAGGAGACACACACAATATAGTTTCTGAACCATCTATCAGTAGAATGGAAGAAGACGAAGGAAATGCAACCACTGAGACTGAGACCTTTGGGTTTCCAATCTTGGATATTTCCAGAAACATCAGCATGAAAAACATCCCACTATCATCATTACCCACTTTTAGAGGTATGTCAACTGAAGATCTAGACTTACTCTTATTCGAGTTTGACATATTATGTAGAAGCTATAACTACTCAGACGATGCCCAAAAACTTAAGCTCTTTCCTACTACAATGAAGGATTCAACCTTAAGATGGTTCATGAGCTTAGGAGAAAATACAATCCTCTCTTGGGATCAGATGAAAGACACATTTTTACATAAATACCAAGACTATTGTAAGGATAATGCTAAAAATGACATTTTAAAATCCAACAAACAGAAGATGAAATCCCCGAAGACTACTTAGAAAGGTTCTTATACAACTACCAGAAATCAAAATTATTCACCACAGACCCAGCTATAGTAAGAACCGTATTTTTGAAGGGTATTAGAGATGACTGCATAAAAGTTTTAAATTTGTTAAGTTCAACAGATGTGCACCAAAATCCTTTTGCAGAGATTGCAGATTACTGTAGAAGATACTCAAGAGGACAAGTTAAAACAGACAAAGCACCAAGAGATTATTTTAGCAGAAATACAAGACAAATCTCAGGAACTGTCACCAAAATTGAGTTAGGAAACTTATTAGAGAACTTTAAAACATACATCTTGAGCACAATCAGTAACCAGTTAGATACCCTAAAACTGAAAAAGAAACAAGAAGAAGAGATTGTTTTAGCAATCTTTTGTCCTAGATGCTGAAAGAAGCATGGTGAGAAAGAATGTCCATTAAATGTCATAGAAATCTATGGCCTGTGTACACTAGAGAACCCCACATCTGAGTGTCCAACTTTTCTTGAACTACAAGACATGTATAGGGGAGGAGGAGTCTCATAAGAATAATCATACCCTTCCAGAAGACCTTGGAGAGCACAAAACCCCAATGCATTTTATGAACCTAATGCACAGTATCAACAACAACAATGGGATCCTACCCCAATGACCTATCCACAATGGACACCTTAGCAAGCTCAAACTCAACCTTGGCAACAAGGTTGGAGGAGGCCTGTGTATGGGAATCCATCTTACCCTACATATCCACGGTATCCTACAAACATTTCCCAATTACTACCTGGATTTAACCCACCACATATGCAAGCTTTACTCCCACCTCCTATACAACAACAATTTACAACCCCCTTGAACCCTAACTAGCAGCAGCAAGTACCTATAAATGCCAATCAACAACCACAAAGACAAGCTGCCCACAACCCTCCGAGACCAAAAACAATCTCTACCCAGCCAATACCTAACCCCAATAATCGACCCACCCACCCTGTGCAGAATACAGAAGTTCAAACCTTTCCCACCTATGAAATTCAACTACGATAAGGGAAAACTGTAAATCAATCAAATCCTGGAGTAATAATTCAGGAAGAAAATGATAATCATTCTGAGGAAGAAAACACTCAAACCATCCCTGTAGAAGAAGAGACTTCCCCTCCTATTCCAATCACTTCTCAGTCTGTACGAGTACCTCAACAATTTAATCTTCCACCCTACCCCGAAAGACTATTAGTGAAGAAACCTGACCCACCCTTGCACAAAGATATAGAGGATGAATTACAAAATGTATGTATAAAAATACCTTTGTTGCAAGCCATTAAGGATATCCCCATATATGCCAAAATCATAAGGGATCTTTTCCTTAAAAAACCAGGAAGGAAGAAGAAGGAACCTCCCCTTGTTTAGGTGGTGGGGCAATTATCTGAATTTATTTCTAAAATGCCAGACAAATATAATGACCCTGGGAACCTAGTAGTCACTGTTGAAATTAATGGTATTTCTTTACCAAACACACTCATTGATTTGGGTGCAACAATTAATGTAATTCCTTTTGACACTATGCAAAATCTCCAAATCAACCAGTTAAGACCAACCCAAACCATGATAGAGTTGGCAGATAACTCAGTCATTAGCCCTGCAGGAAGTCTAGATGATGTCACAGTCACTCTAGCTTCTTGGGAATATTCAACAAACTTTCTAGTCATCTACTCTAAATCATCCTCCAAACTAGGACACCCTGTGGTTCTTGGCCATCCTTGGCTGGCCACAACATACCCCTTTATCAGTTGTCGGTCTGGTGATATGACTATATCCAATGGCACACATAGCCAAAATCTTGTCCTCTTTCCTCCTGCCAAACCGACAAAGGAGATACCTGTTTGGTTAGAAAACCCTTATGGAGAAGAAGATTGCGTCAGACCCCTGTTAACACTTGAACAGGTAAAAGGAATACAAGAACAATCAGATGAACAAGTCTTAAGTTTATTTTTGGCTGATAAAAATTATATTGAATATCCGAGGTCTTTTGCAGAGTTGTCACACATTTTCAGTTCCGAATTTCAACAAAATTGGCACCTTGATATCACTCAATTATATACTTTATCACCAGCTCCCTCAGAGAAGGAAGAAAGAACTGAACTTGTTGAGATTAGCCCATGAAAACCTTTGTATATCAACTCTAGATTGGAACTAGAACAAAAGACACAAGTAATTGAAATGGTCCAAAGAAAATTTGAGGCCTTTGCATGGGATTATATAGACATGAAAGGAATTCACCCTGACACATGCACACATCATATCTACACTAATGACCAAATCAGACCAGTTAGACAGCCTCGGCAAAGGATGAATCCAACCCTTAAAGATATTGTAAAAGAGGAATTGCAAAAACTCCTTCAAGCCAATCTCATATACCCCATTTCAGATAGTCAATGGGTGTCTCCACTTGTCATAGTTCCCAAGAAAAATGGTAAGTGGAGAATATGTGTAGACTTCAGGGAGTTGAACAAAGCCACCCATACAGATTATTTTTCCTTACAATTTATTTATCAGGTGTTGGATACCTTGTCCGGAAAGAAGTATTTTTCATTCCTAGATGAGTTTAGTGGTTATAACCAAATACAAATAACACCCGAAGACCAGGAGAATACCACTTTCACTTGCCCATGGGGAACCTATGCTTATAGGGTTCTTCCTTTTGGACTTTGCAATGCCCCAACCACTTTTCAAAGGGTTGTCCTAGTCATTTTCTCTGACTTGACGAGTGATTGCATGGAAGTCTACATGGATGACTTTATAGTCCATGGAAAAGACTTCCAGGAAGCTTTGACCAGTCTAGAAAAATTCTTGATTAGGTGTAAAGAAATTAATCTTTCCCTATGTAATAAAAAGTCAAAGATGATGCTCACTGAAGGTATTGTTTTGGGACATCACATCTCTGATTCTGGAATGAAAGTTGATCCGACAAAGAGTCATATTATCACACAAATCATAATACCTTCCTCACAAAAGGAAGGTCGTATCTTTTTAGGGCATGATGGCTACTATAGAAGATTCATTCTGAATTTTACAAGCCTAGCTACCATCATTATTCTCACCTTTTCCCTTGTATGGACACAGATTCTTATCTTTTGGAAAAACTTCAACTTCCAAAAGGTTATCATAAGATTTCCCCCAACCCATCGTTAGTTGATGGACTGGTCAATCTGGTTCCATCCCCGGTCAGTACAGTTGATCAGGTTGTCAATCTAGTTTCCTCCTCGATTGAACCACTCACCGAGGTAGTTGATCCATTTCTGTCATAGATCAACCCCACTCTTCATCAAAAGAGTGAAACCAAAGTGGTCGATCCAGTTTCGCCATCGGTTAGTCCCACTCCTCGAAGAGTGCCAAAGTGATTGATCCAGTCTATTCCTCGATCAGTCCCACCCTTCATCCGAAGAGTGCCAAAGTGATTTCTCCGCTTACATCATCGGTCAATCCCACTCTTCCTCTGAAGAGTGTCAGCGTGGTCGATCTGATCCCATCATCAGTCAATCCTACTCTCCCTCTAGAGAGTAAACTTGATATTGCCCACGTTTTTCTCATTGATACAGAATCTACCATGCTGGGGGGCATTCCTCCTTCTCCCGTGAAACCCCTTCCAAGAAATGAGGCCATCCTTTTTGATTGGGGTGCACTAACTGGACCGTGTCTTCCCTCTCACATTGCTTTCCAGATTACAGTACAGGTTTGTGGTTGGGACGTTCCTCAAACGCTGATAGATGAAGGTGCATCTGTTAGTATTTTGTCCTCTGTTTCTTGGAATGCTTTGGGTTTTCCTCAGCGTGCGCCAATTACACATAATATGTTATCTTTTAATAGAAGAACTAGTCAACCTTTAGGGACCCTTCCTTAGTTTCCCGTAAGTTTGGGAGGGAAAATTGTCTTTATTGATGTCATGGTAGTCCAAGACCCCTTGGATTTCGCTTTACTCCTTGAGCGGGATTATGTCTATTCCATGAAAGATATTGTTTCCACTCTTTTTCGTTTGATATATTTCCCGCACGATGGAAGAATGGTGACTATTGATCAACTTTCGTTCATTGGTCCTGATGGGATTACCTCCCTAAATGGTTCTTATATGACGACAGTATCACCTGTGCCACGTGTCAATTATGTGGCGTTATCTCCCATGATTTCAACTTTCGATGACTTGGATCCGGTAGTCGACATGGTGATCTCTTTGGTAGGGCTATTGGAGCCTGATCTCTTTACCCCTGTTGCGACCCTTGACATGTGTTCCTTCCAGAGTGATTTTCTTCCATCTAGTGAAGATCTCTTGGAAGCCAAGACTGAGTTTTGTCCCTTGACATGGTGTCCTTCCAGAGCGTTATTCTCTTGGAATCCATGATCAAGAAGAGTCCACGAGCACAATTTTTCTTCTCTATAGCAAGCTCGTTAAAAAATGAAACAGAGGTCACGAGCACAATTTCTCTTCTTTGTAGCAAGCTCGTTAAAAAATGAAACAGAGGTCACGAGCATAGTTTCTCTTCTCTGTGGCAAGCTCATTAAAAAATGAAACAGAAGCTTTGAACATAGTTTTCCTCCCTGTAGCAAGCTCATTAAAAAAATGAAACAACAATTTGGGGCTTTGAGTATGTGTTTTGGCTTGCATTTTTTGGTGTGTTCCCTATAACATTGTAGGATGAAAATTAAAGCTATAAAATGGTCTAAATAAAAACAAAATGTAAATAAGATAAAAAAAAAAACGTTGTATTCTTTACCTCCACAATTTATTAGTGATAAAATAAAATTGAAGAACATAATTTTTTTTACTTTAAAATATATTTTATTATTATTAAAAATGTATAATTATTTAATATTAATAACCATAAATTAAGAATAAACTCAAAAATAGATAAAATAAAAAATACATACCAATAAAAAAATAACAATTACAACTTCACATACAAAACTATATTTCTTGTTTATAGAATATATGTAATTTAATAAAATGCATATAAAATTTTATTTCATATAAAAATAATAAATCAAAATCAAACTAAAAATATGAAAATTTTAAAGAAATTTATTCATTATGTCAAAATTTTAAAAAGGTTATACAATCTATTTTATTATTCCTATAAGTTTGAAGTCTCGGAAATAAATGACCAAAATGAAACATCAAATCTATTTTGAGAGATGTTATAACTTGGAAGTTGGAGAAAACAATGAGTATGATGAAATACCAAATCTTTTTTATAATAGAAGTATTGAGAACGCTTCAATCATAGTAGACGCCATTAGAACGTGGTTGTCTACTATTAAACCATTAAAACGGTGCATTGATTTAAAGCCATCATACACCGGTTGTTTAGTGGATTGGTTAAACACATCATAAAGTCGTTGTGTAGAATTAAACAATCCATCACTTCTTGTAGTAGCATACTTGTTTATTATTAAACACTTTTTCCAACCTCATAAATGCATCATAATGTGTATCATAGTGTTTTTTAAATGTTCACATTTTTAGTTAGAAATCATTTTAATATGCAGATTTAATAATGTCTCATCAGATTTTGTTCAAAATTAAATCAATAATATTCACGGAAAATAACCAAATAGAAAAATGATCAAAGCATAGAACATTTAGACTACATTGTATTAAAAAATCTATTACTTCTTTCAAGTTTTTATTGTTGATTGATTTAAATTTCTCACAAGATTTATTTAAATACATTATAATGTGGTAGTTTAGTATTAAATCATTCATCACTTCTTCCAAGGCTATGGGTTGGAATTTGTTGACATTTTTGTTAGTTATATCTATAATCTCAACAGTATGTGACTATACACTGCCAGTTGTAAGAGTCCGTTAGGATTTCTTGTTTTGTTTCTTGATCTTCTTGATTTGCTCGAGCTTATTTAGCTCAACTCTTTTCCCTTAATCAAATACACTTGACGCTTTGTGATCTACACTTTCTTGTTCCAAATTCTATCTTCTCTGTATTATCTTCTTTGTTTCTCATTTTATCATGGTATCAGAGCGCAGGATGTAAGCCTCTTCACAGTGCCTGGAGAGCATCCTGATCCTAAGAAGAAGAGCACAGAGCTTACATTGTCTCGTAGACGAGAGCACGGGACATAAGATTCTTCATAGAGCTAGGAGAATAGTCTGCAGTCCACAGTATGCTCAAAAGTTCGTTGGAGACAACAAGCATGGAGAAGTAGCGCTGCAGAAGGACGAAACACTTAAAGATTCGTAAGCATTTAAATAATTTGGGAAATTCTTTCGCATTTAAATCTTTGTGAAATCATTTCTTCATAAGCTACAACAACTGTAAGATCGGTCGTAGGAACATATATGAGCCATTAATCAAGCCTAGAAAGGATGAGGAGCATGCAAAAGACGGAAAAAAAATTCAGTGATTAGATCTAGGCAAGAGAAAGATAAGTCGTCGGATCAAGCAAAGATTAAGTCACGACCATCAGATCTCATTGAAGGGAGATCGACGGGGGAAATACATTGCAGAAATCGCAAGGGAAATAAAATCATGAGAAAGTTGAGACTCTACAATCCCTCAGGATTGTTGATCTTGCTAGATCAACAGATCAACGGTGGATATCGATCCCACTACGAACGAGCATCTTTGCATTGCAAAGATCGAGAAGGAAATTAAAGCGTGAGAATTTTTTTTTTCGGAATCACTCGTGGCCATTGATCTTCACATTCCATTATCAATCTTGAAAAGTGTGATAAGTGCCCAAAGGTTAAGCTGAGGTCACAACTCTCGATCACATATAAATAATTCTTGTATGTCGTAGGGGACACATGTCAGATGATCCCCATATTCGACGATCTCATTCTCTGGGAGGAAGCAAGCAATGTTGAGTAAAGAACTCGTGAAGGTCCGAAGCCCGGAAGTTCATCTGGACCATCCATTGACAAAGACACATGGATGAAGGATCTTCCACTTCGCTAGTTCGAGGCTCGGAGAAAACATGGTGCAATGTTGCCAGAACTTCTGAAGCCTCGAAGGCCAAAGTAAATCTCAGTCGTCCAATCAAGAGGACACGTGGAGGCTGATCTCACACTTCAGAGATTCGACACTCCATATATTAGTACGAGTCAATAGACGAAAAATCCTGAAGGTCAGAGTTCCGAAGAAGATATAGGTCATTTGTTTGCAGAGTTGTAAGGATCAATGGATCTACACCTCTACAGGTAGTTCTTCGACTCGACACTTCACGAGTATTGTGATTTTGAGCGGTGAAAGTTCTCTGAAACCTAGAATCTTGAAGTAATTCTGAGTCATAGATCTCGACAGGTAATTGAGACCATCGATCTCTTCCCCCTATTTGGAGGTTCGCGAGTTCAAAGGATTGCGAGGTAAGAAAGGAATATCAAATGGAGACCCGAAGGCACGAATTCCCGAAGTAATTGTGGACCGTTGATCTCAAATCAATGAGGATCGTTGATCTTTGCAACAATTCGTTTATTTGGCCATTCAACTATTTGAAGGAACTGAGACCTTCATGCGTCTTAACGCCCGAAGTGCCTGGTTTACAGCCCCCAGTCACATGAGAAGCTGAATTTCAATTTTTTTTTGGCTCTCGAGTAAACTCAGATAACCCGATTTTGCCATTAAAGGGGCTACAATTGCTAAAGAACAAAGCTCAGAACTTTGACTCCGTAGATCTCGTGCTCAGATAATCATATCCAACAAGATCGAAGCTAAAGAAGTGGTCTACCCCATGTTTTTCGGCCCGAAGTCACACATAGGATTTCGCAGACCTGGTTTTACGTGCAAGAAATAGGTAAGCCTGAAAATCTCTAACAATTATTTTTCAATTTCTTCAAGATGGCCACCTCTATCCATTTAGCACCAACACAAGAACCGATTCTTCTTGGAAAGAACTATGAATTTTTGTATATTAGAATGAGATCCTTCTTACAAGCACAAGAGTGTTGGGATCCAGTGAATCTTGGCTATGTGGAACTAGATCCAGTAGATCTTGCTTCCATGAGAAATCAACAAAGAACTTCTCAGGAAACACAGACGAACAAAGAGAATAAGGCGCAGTTTTGGATTCAAAACTCAGTGGATGACTCAATTTTCTAAAAAATAACAGGTGTTGTTACCTCAAAATAGGTCTGGGACATCCTTAAATCAGCTTATCAAGGCAATGATAGGGTCAAAACCATTAAGCTGCAGACGTTGAGGATGCACTTTGAGACTTTAAAAATGACTGATTCTGAAAACGTTGATCAATTTATGACCAGAGTCATGGGAATTGTAAACCAGATCAGATTGACTGGTGAAGACATCCCTAATCAAAGAATCATTGAGAAAGTTCTCAGAAGTCTTCCAAAGAAATTCAAAATGATTGTTACAACCATCCTTGAATCCAAGGATCTGTCAAATTTTTCAACAGATGAATTAATGGGCTCTTCATTGACACATGAGACTAGACTACATCTCGAAGATGAGTCAATATCCAATGCCTTCAATATTCAATTATCCTTCAACAAAGGGAGAGGCAGAGGCAAAGGTCACTAAGGTAGAGGGAGAAGTCCAAGTAACAATGAATCAAGAAAAGGTCACATATAACAGAACTAGAATCAGAATTTCCATCCTCAAAGAGGTAGGGGTAGAAGATCAAATGACAAATCGAGCATAAAATTCTATTACTACAAAAAGTATGGGCACTATGGATCTGAATGTTGGAAGAAGCAAGCAGATCAACTCTCAGGTCAGGGAGAGAACGTGTCTCAACTCATGAAGGAGAAACCTCAGATGGTATGTTTATATCATGCCACAAGATTGAAGGACAACACAAAATATTTGGTTGTTGGACAGTGGATAAAACAATCACATGAAAGGTAACAAATATTTACTTTCATGCATTGATTCATCTATTTCGTCTGATATTACACTTGGAAATTATTCCTTAGTCAAATTTTAAGGAAAATGAACTATGCCTATTCTCACTAAACAAAGACAAACAATGTCTATCACGTTCCAGATCTTAAACATAATATGTTAAGTGTAGGACAACTTATTGAACATGGCTATAAGGTACTTTTTGAGGGACCATCATGTAGGATATATGAAAAAAACCTCAGCAGGAAATTGATTTCGGAAATCCACATGACTAGGAATAGAATGTTTCCCCTGACACTTAGAACTGCAAATCTGACCCAATCATATGCACAAAGTGCATCCACCCCCAATGAAACTATGGTTTGGCATGCAATATTTGGACATCTATCTTTTCATATTCTAAGCCTTCTACATAAGCACTCCATGTTCAAAGGTCTACCTATATTTAAAGAGCAAAATCCTCCATGTGAGTCTTGCATTCTTGGAAAACATAAGAGAACTAGTTTTCCATAGTCCTCCACTCAAGACAAACAACACTTAGAGTTGGTTCACACTGACCTATGTGGACCAATGAAAACAAAGTCAATAGGTGGTGGATTTTATTTACTAACATTTATAGATGACTTTAGCAGAAAAATATGGATCTATTTTCTTAGACACAAGTCTGAAACTTTTGCAAAGTTCAAAGAATTCAAGCTTGAAGCTGAAAAACAGAGTGGAAAATATGTGAAAGGTCTCAGGTTAGATGGAGGAGGAGAATATAGCTCCAAATAATTTGCAAATTTCTGCAAATCACAAGGCATCATTATGAAAACTACATATAGGTATACTCCAAAAAAAAATGGAGTGGCTGAAAGGAAAAATCAGACAATAATGAACATGGAAAGAAGCCTTCTCAGAGAGAAATGTTTGTCAAATTTATTTTGGGCTGAAGTAGTAGCATGCTCATTTTATCTCATGAATATATCTCCCACCACCGGTCTCAAGATGAAGGTCCCTCAAGAAGCATGGAGTAGGACAAAGCTAAATGTTTCTCATTTTGGGACATTTGGAATCATAGCATTCACTCATTGTTAAGAACCTAAATAGATCTACCAATATAATAACCACAAATATTGAATACAAAATAAATCCACATAGAAAAGATAGAAGAAACCACACTTTATTATTACCAAACCCTTGAGGTAGGGTAACACCATACAATGGATCCTATTATGGAAGGGATCCTCTCCTGTTCACTTGCCTCTTCGAGGGGGCATCCTCCTATTGAGCTTCAGCTCCAAATACAATAATTCTCTTCATGTCTCATTACATTGCTTGAACCCCTTTATAT
>ML788847.1:1178973-1204528 GCA_009831015.1 Picea engelmannii
GCTTTTTGGGTGGAGGTTTCTTCTTTTTGTGGTTTTATATTTTTCCTAAATCTACCTCTAGGATCTCTATTTCTCATGAAGTCATGCTAAATGAAAGAAAAAGAACTAAGGTCGAGTTTCAGAGTACCTGTGACAACTGATATATTGGTTTTCACCCCTTTGTTTCCACAGCTCCTCCTACTATCAACCTACTAACATACCACACCAAACTAAGTGCATTCTAAAACTAATCAAGACAACTATCTAGCTTACCTTTTAAACAGCTCCCCGACAATGGCGCCAAAAATGTCAGGCTGCTAAATTAAAGATTTTAAATGACCTGAAACACTGAATTGTCAAACTAGGGTAAGTAAACTTCAAGCTATTACACTGTATGTCCGGGTAAGATTCTAATCCCTATTTAAAAAACTATCTTTAGAAGAAAACACAAACTTTATCTGAGAACTTGAATCCTAATGACTATCCTGAAACTTATCATCTCCTGTTTAATTCATCAACAGAAAACAATCTTATGCTTAAGTGCTGGTGCTTCTATTCCTTCTCAAAAGTGTGATTTCACAAAACTATTCTACCACTACTTTTAATCATCTATCATCACCATTTCTATTTAATCCATGACAAAAAGAGTATTTCCTAAAATGCATTTAATCTGAACATCAACAATAAAGCTAAATCTATCTACAGGAAAACAGAGAAACACCCTACTTACCCTACTGGTACCGGAAGCTTCCTCTAGTTTAATTGCAGCCTAACTATCCTAACTAAGCAAGGTAACTAACTATCCCAACCAAAATGAAGTTCATTCCAACTCTAAGTTATGTTCAGATTGGAAACTGGAATCAAAGCAACCTAATTCGTGCTCTAAACTCTAGAGGAATCGATTATGCGTTCAATACTCATCAACATAGCAGATATCAGTATGCTGGAAACGATACAGTTGAAGAGCGATTAAGCACGATCTTGAACAAGTTAATTCTTAAACTTTACGCTATCATGCATGCAAATACCAAAACACTGAAATAAACTAAATCTACAACAGAGTAAGGCAGGGACTTGAACCTGTTTGGCGGGCCCAACCAAAAGGTACAAACGCTGTAAGAAACAACCAGAACTAACTATATCATTCTATGCAACCACTGTGTATACTTCACGTTCCATTTACTCAAAGAAACAACTCAAATCGTAGGACAATGAAATAACATAACGCAACCAGATTATATTCAAAAATGTGTTTTCATAACATAACATAATCTAACGTCTCTTAGGAGTGATCCTCTGGTTATATATAGATCCTCCTCTCTAACAGTCTAAAACAAAAATACATAGATTCAAACGGATCCTCGATCCGAAAATAGCTTGAAATCAAGTTTAAAAACGGTCTTCACATCTTCGTGACACGTAGTGTCACGAAGTGTGAATCATGAAATATTAGCGACTCAGTTCTATCATTGTGCCTTCAATCATCATATGAGCGATGACTCCATCTGTCATGTAAATATCGCTGTCTCCCGCTCTGGCCATAACGCGTGAATCTTTTAGCAGCTTCGTTGGTATCTCCACGGGGTACGAGTTGGTACCTGGTACTGGCAATCCTATTTTAAAATAGAAATAGTACCTAACTCAAGCCACATTAGTCTCACTATTAATTTAAAGTATCAAAAATACATAAAAATAACTTGAAACGTAACGATACCTTGAGTAACCCCATTGAGTGGTAAAGAGATGTCAACTGTGTCAAAACAAAGCCAGAAGGGGTGGTACTGGGTATGGAAATGGAGGTCTTTGTGATATAATATAGGCAAAAACATGATCAAAACTGGAGACCAACAGTTGTAGAGATTATGAACCCCACATTAAACACTACCTTGACATAACACAATATTAATTTTTTGAGATGTTTAAAACTGTCCATGAAGAGTTGAGGCTTAGTCAAATATATTTCAAGAAATGCAAACTTTAGTATGTTAGAATCAACACAATATGTAACACTTGTTGTTGTAGATACCACATAGAGTTTGATTATTATTATCAAACATTTGTACATATATGTCATTGTTTTCATAATAACCATGTGCAAGAATACTTGAGTACACTACCACCAATTACATATGCAAATAACTACATCTTTTTCATATAATGAATGTAGATGTGAGACCTATGGTGCTATAATATTCACCATTGACACCTCCTTAGCATGCTACATTATATAGGCACTAGAAATAGGAGAAGAATTTGAGTTAGTTGGAGAGGTAGATTTTCTTTTCTACATCCCTCAAATACATCCTAACACCCACCACTCCATGCAATCACAATACCAATATAAGAGTTGAATATTTTCAAATATGATAACTAACGAGCTAAGAGATATCCTCCATGTGTTTACCCTCATAAGGAAGGCAGTTTTGGGAAAAAGAAATCCCTAAACTTCAATTTTTACTTTAAATCCATCATATGGTTGTTATAATTCCCCCACATGCATAAGGTTTTCCCATAAAGAGACTTACCATAATTCAAAATTTTATTCTTCTATAAGGATCTGTGAACATGGTTTTCTTTTAAAATATGACATGCAATCATTTTTTCAAGCACTTTCCATGCAACAAAAACTTGACAAGAAGGGAGTTGTTCAAAAACTTGACATGTAATCCTTTTTTCAAACACTTGGAAAACAACTCCATCATAATATGGAACTTGTGGTTCCTTCCTCTTCTCGTCTAGCTTCTCTTGAATGGCCTTAACATGTTTCTCCTTGACTAAAATAACCATTCACCTCATAGTGTTTGCATATGGGTTCACAATAGATTGGATTTCATCAAAAGTTACAATCTATGCAAGATCTATGTTGACCATAGTCGAATGAGGCATAAGATATCCCTTCTTCTACAAGGACTCCTTATCAAAACCCCTAAATGTACTATCATGCTTCTAAAAAACAAACTCCATCCATATAATTAAACAACTCAAATTTCCATTGATCCAGATTTTATGAGAAGAACAAAATGAATACAGATCTATATTATTAGCACAGAGATTCAATGAAAAATAATAGATATACAGTAAAAATTGGCTTCTAGTAATAAAGAAATATGTTGAAACTGTAAAATGCACACTGAAACAAACTTCCTAGAATGGTGGTGACTTATCTTAGAGAATAGATGTTACAGTTGCGATCATTCACAAGAAGATAAGTACAATGAGGCTCTGAAATATTTTTTACAATAAATATGAATGACAAAACACTAGACATGCAAATACCTAACCCTAGGAGATGAAGAGCCAAGAATAATATGGGACTCATTGGGGTAAGTTGGTATATCAACTTCTCGTGGTCATAAATTTTGCATACGATCTTTGTTTTAGATGCACAATAGCACATTGGAAAGGTATATCTAAGGAATACACATTATGTTGTTAAAATCTAATTCAATCTAAATATTTATGGTCGTGATCCCTAAAAATGTTGTTTAGGGCCTCAAAATGGCCCTGGAAATTCGGGACCCAAAAACTAGGAAAAAAATGCCAAACTGAAAAACTGCCAAGATGAGCCAGTTGGAATAGGTGGGTGGCCACCGATATCCACTTGGATCATCCACTAAGATCAATTTTCAGCAAGTTAAATCAATCAACACAAACAATCACCACACCTAGATTATTCCTAAAATCCTTAACAAACAAAGCACCTCTAATGGCATAAAAATTAAAAAAAAAACTTATGTGAAACATAATGATTTTTCCTCACCTTACCCTTACTGGAATGAAGAATGTGACTTTCTTATCCTTTCCCAAGTCAACAAAAGTCTTGTTGGCACCAGGTCAAAGGGTAAAGAAGAACGATCGTGGGAAAGAAAGCGTGTAGAAAACTGAAGTAACAACTGGCAAAAGAAAAACACACACACATGCAAGAAAGCGTGCACAAAGGAAAGCGACAGCTAGAGGAAGAACAACACGCATATGGGATAAATACCTAACATAAGAAGGGTTAGGTTTTTTGTAATATTCTATAAAAGGCTGAAGAGTCCGAAATGTATAAATATATATACGAAAGTATCATACGGTAGAGGATTGCTAGTAGTTGTTAGTAGTTCTTTAATGTTTTTAGCTGTATGAACCGATTTTGTAAGCTGTTGAGAAAAGAAGATATGATGGAAGGTAGATATGAGGATTAGACCACAGTTTTTGGAGCCTGGTGCGATCTAGTTGGCCTCACATAGATCTTACCCAGTTTTGTGAAGAATTGTAATCACATGGCGCCAGGAATGTAGAATTGCCATAATAAAAGAGCCAAGAGCCAAATATTTGTGGACGTAGCCTAGGAGGGGGTGAACCACGGTAATAATCATTTAATATGTTGAATGTATGCATGTATCTTCTTTATTTTAGCAACTATTGGTTAAGATTGACGAATGAGTTAATACATTGTTATGAATCTGGTTATACTTTTCTTAAATTAGACTATGGGATATACGTATGAGACTCCAAGGAATAAGTAGTTTCCCTTACAGCTCACGGTATCTGGCTTTAATCAAGAAACCCATATCCCCTACTTTGTCCTAGGTTGTGAACACCTGAGTCTTACAACTACCCGTTTAAAGCTATCTCGGGTGAGACTGTGCAGTGCTATCTGAGTCCTGTGTTGCCTTCTGGTTTACGAGGAGGGCCGATAGTTTTAGAGGATTTTTTGGAACCTTGGGTCAATAACTCAGACAACCCGAGAAGGGAATTGATAACTAGCAAATAGTTTTGTTGTTGGCTTAAGACGAACAAGAGAGGATTGAGTAGATGAGATAGAATGAATAAGAACCGAAGAAGTGAAACAGAAGGGGAATGAGTCGTTATAAGGGAATGTTGAGACCTTGAAACCCCACGAGAGAAGAAATCGAGGGCTGGTTGAGAACTAAAGAGCTAGAGTTTGCACGAAAATACAATAGAAACCCCAGGATCACACTGTGTAAATACCTATATAAATACGTATTTACACATTTACACGAAGTCTTTTTATGTGATTTTCTGCATCTACTACATGAGTGGATCTTAAGGTTAAAGGATAACCACGTGACAAACCGGATTCGAAAACTATATTGGACTCCAGTACAGATCCAATAGCTGCAGCAGGTGAACAAAAAATTCACCCGCGCAGTCGAGTTTTGGCTTGACAGTATTGTAGTAGGATTTAACACAGAATTTGTGATAGACACAACAAAGTCATAATGCATAGCCGAGAAAGAGTTCCTACGAGGAACCAGAGGAAGGTACATTTGATCACTATATACTTCTATCAATATATTCCTATATAACAAAGGCATAATGACAATGGAATCAGACAGCTAGACTTCCCTGCGTTCATGGGTGAAGGGGGGAAGCATTGACAGAGAGAGGAGGAATGGAAGGAAGGCAGGATAAAGAGAAGAAAGAGGAGGAACCCTTGGACCCGATCTTGATGGATGATGACCAAATTTGGTGTATCTTGGCGTCATCAGGAGCGATGCGTAGCGGAGCACCCTACCAATATAAGGTGAATACCAAGAAGAGAGCCATAGCCGAGAGGGAGGGATTGGAAAGAGATGAGGAAGAGGTAGAGGATCTCCGGGCTGTGGAGAAGATTGAGGAAATCCTATGCGTCACGTATGAGAGGAAAACAAGAGGCCCAAGAATAGGAGGAGAAGGCAACCATCCATTTAATATTAATGTCAGTTTGGAACCCATAAACCCATGTGTGACCAATACACCAAAGATAACACCACCATTTTGACAACCGAAGTTTGGAGGAATTCTGATAGCAGGAACTACATCTACACAAGTAGCAACAACTGGAGGAGATAGTTCAGGCAATCTCAGTCAAGTATCTACACCGTGCAGAGGAGGGAGTAGCTCAATATTTGGAATGGAAGGACATGATCCTAATATCAGATTACCATAGTTTCGAGGAGAAGCAACATAAGACCCTGAGAAGCATCTGTTCATTTGCGTAAATATCTAGGAAGAAAAGCAGATCACTGATGAAGACACCAAACTCACGCAACTAGTGATCACGCTAAGATACCAAGAACTAGACTGGTACATGAGTCTAGACACGAACAATGTTCCTGGAATGGCACGAACACTGGATGAAATTAAGAAACTATTGATAAATGAGTTCCAAAAGCCGAGCTCAGAGGATCAATACATGAATGAGATGATTGAAATAAGACAGAAACCAGGAGAATCGATATGGGAGATTGATCAAATATTCAAGCGATTAAAAGGAAAGTTAAAATACCTTATGACCAATATGCAACACCGATACCTATTTTTCAACTCACTACTCCCACACTTCAAATATCCATTCCGACAACAAAAGTTTCAGACGCAGGAAGAGGTTCTGCAGGAAGCCTTGCAATTGGAAGAGAATCAGTACTAGTAGATGGAACCGGCTATCGAAGAATTGAAGGAGGATCTGAAGAACTTAACATTTCAGCTTAACTAGAATAAGAACAAGGACAAACGAGAAGTCATTTTGTGGACTACCTATAGGACAAAAGGACGCCATAAGAATGAATGCCCAACATTCGCAAAGTATATGGCGATAGGGATTCCAAACCCACTACCACAGGGAGAATTATGGTGCGAAATATGCAATAAACTGGGTCATGACCCTTACCACTACACAATGGTGAAAAAATACCAAACAATCCCAAAGAACTCATATTGCACCTTTTGCAAGTCAGTCGGCCATGATGACAAAGATTGTAGAACTATGGAGGTGATGTGGGAAAGAACATCAGACGCATACAAGGTACAGGAAGAAATGATGACAGGGCAAGCAGTACCACAGTTCACTCAAGCCCCAACCCCATACAACACCGTGCAATAGTAGTATAATACTACACCACAGCCATACAATAATGCGCAGCCATAGTACAACCCAACACAACCCCAGTACAATACCACGCAGTATAATCAGGGACAACAGTATAACACACCTCAAGGTGATCGCATAACGTATAGAGGAGCGGGATGATCCAGAGGAAGCTTCAGACGTGGTAGAGGACTAGTCACATGTCACAATTGCTAGCAACCAGGACATTATACACGGGAGTGCCCACTGCCACCAGGGACTTGTATGTATTTTCATGCATCAGACCACGATATGGAGGAATGTCCGACATTACTTGTAAATATCCAGGAAAAAAGGAATCAAAATAAATAGAATGTTGAGTGGATATCATCGAAGCAAGGGATGACAGATGAAACATCAACATAGTCACTCGAGGAGGAACAAAAATAGGAAATTATGTAGTTCGACAGGAACTAGTGCAGAACCAATGGGTAAAGAAGAAAATTGAACCCAAGAAGCAGTTCAACGTGCATAAGGAGAAGGAGATCAATATAGAATCCTGACAAGAATTCTAGAAGGAGAACGTTGCGCTGACTGCACAACAGAGAAAGGAAGCTCCGGAATATGAAATGCCACCATCACTAGACCATACCAACAGAATAAAACCAAAGTAACAAGTAAGTACTATCAAAGACTTTTTTCAAACATGCCTCAAAATGTTAAATGATCCTTCATCTGTCAAAATATTGCAAAACATCCTAGAAAAATGTAGCAGCAAGACGGAACAAAAGCCATAATTGAAAACTATTAACCACCTACACACAAGAAGAAGAACAAGTAGGGAATTTATACTAAATGTTAACATTGGGGATTTCAATATGGGAGATATTATACTAGATTTAGGATCCGAAGTAAATGTACTACCAAAAGCTACATGGCAATGCATGGGAGAACCTACATTGGGATACTCAACTATTCAATTAAAGATAGAAAACCAACATAGAGTCATACCAATAGGTAGACTGAAAGGAGTTACAGTAGATATGGATGGTGTGCACACTAAGGCAGACTTTGAATTCATTGAAATAGTAACGACCCCACACCTTACCCGATGCTACTTGGTCTAGATTGGGTGTTCGATAAACATCCCATAATCAACTTAAAAACCAGAAAAATGACATTTGAGTCGGGGGACTATAGGGTCATAGCCCCGTTCGACCCATCATAAGGTGAGAGGTTCATAGAACCCACTTGTCTAGATTTAGAAGAGATCAATCAATTGTACAGAACAACTGTGTGTGATGTGAACTACATGAACCCAACTGCAGACGGGGTACTCAGTTGGCGAAGCATTACTTCATGTACAACAGACTCAGACACCAGGTTATAAAAATGGCATCAAAGACTACACGAAGTATCCATGAGAAGGTGCGCCAGAATAGATCACGCAGTACGGTGGATTGGCACATAAATCAAAGAACCACCCAGGTTTCACGGGTAAATGATTTGGAAACTTTCTTGACACAATATGAAGACGAAGTATTAGAAAACCAGAGATTGCTAGCACTCGATTTAGCACTAAAGGCTACACCCGCAAGATGGTGGGGTGCACACAAAGAAACTTTCACAGATTGGTACCAGTGTAAGCGATTATTGCACATAAGGTTCAACGCAGAACATACAGGTAACAAACAACATAAATATGATGGACTAGGCACACCAGCAGAACACTTGGAGGAGTGTAAAACACTATGGAAAATTACACCACCGGAGGAATGGTCTCACCACTTCATTCATACTCTAGAGCGCATACTAGGGAATTAGTATACAGACCAGGAAATGCATAAAGGAACCAAGACATGGGCAACACTCCAACAAAACTTTATAGTCAGTTTCTCATTCGAGCATGAGAACCCCAACATAGACGCATCCATGAAACAGATCAGAAACGTCATATTCATTAAAGAACCGGAAGTAGAAGCTATCACAGAGGTACAACAGTGAAATAAGAAGACAGTCAAGGATCTACTCTCATGCTACCATGTACATTAGGAAGCAACAGAGGAAGATGATCCGCACGATATTCATATTGAAAAAATCAAAGGCGAGAGAGATGTGGAAGGACCACCCTTAGAGATAGAGGTCATCTTTGCGCCAATCAAGATAAATAAGGTTAACATAGGGACTATCAAGAAACCCAAAATGGTCAGCATTGGAGATTACTGGGACAAACAGACACTAGAAAGTATCATAGAATTGTTGCACGAATACAACGACCTTTTTCCCACAACCTTTACAGATATGAAAGGCATAGCTGGAAAATTAGGAGAAATGAAGATATCACTCAGAATTTATGTGAGACCCATTAAAAAACAACCATATAGATTGAATCCCATATATAAACATAAATTTAAAGACAAGACCGATAAGATTCTCTAGGTCGACATCATCGAACCAGTCGAAGAATCAGAATGGATAAGCCCGATGGTAGCACAGGACAAAAAACATGGAAGAGGGATCAGGACATGCGTTGACTTGAGGAAGTTGAATGATGCATTCCTACATGACCCATTCCCCACACCGTTCATAGATGAAGTACTCGAGAACATAGGAGGCCACGAAGCCTACTCATTCACCGATGGATTCTCAGGATATCATCAAATTAAGATATCACAAGAGAATAGAAACAAGACCACGTTCGCGACAGAATGGGGATCTGATCAGTATACACTCATGTCGTTCGGACTGAAGAATGAACCTACGATATTTTCTAGAGAGGTCATTGCAACATTTAAGGAATTTATCCATCAATTCCTCGAAGTATACCTGGATGATTGGACAATGCATAACTTACTAAA
This sequence comes from Picea engelmannii, assembly GCA_009831015.1. Lineage (NCBI taxonomy): Eukaryota > Viridiplantae > Streptophyta > Pinopsida > Pinales > Pinaceae > Picea > Picea engelmannii. The sequence goes on from ML788847.1 coordinate 1,188,646, forward strand.
AAACCATGTGGAAGGTTTACGACTGATGTTAGAACGATGCAGACAATGTCAGATATCACTGAATATCAAGAAATGGATATTTGGAACACCATTTGGGATACTATTGGGACACATAGTATGAAAATAGGGTTTTCTAGTGGATCCAGCCAAAATCGTAGTCATTGTTAACCTACCAGCACCAAAAACAATCCACCAACTAAGAGCAATACTAGGACATATGGGATATTACAGGAAATTCATCAAAGGCTATGCAAAGATTACAATGCCAATGGAAATATTGTTAAGGAAGGATACAAGGTATCAATGGAACGACGAGTGCCAACACGGTCTGGATACCCTGAAGGAAAATATGGTCACGACACCAATATTGGTATTTCCAGATTGGGAGAAGACATTCCATGTACATGTAGATGCATCAACGATAGCACTTGGAGCTATCTTGGTGCAACCAGGAGCATGAGACTTGGATCTCTCGATAGCGATTGCAAGAAGACAATTATCATATTTAGAACATAATTATAACACGACAGAAAGAGAAGGCCTAGATATGGTTTATGCACTATATAAATACAAACATTACCTATTAGGAAAACACTTTAATATGTTTACAGATCACTCAGCCCTAAAATACCTAGTCAACAAGCCAGTGTTGGGGGGGAGAATCTGTCGATGGTTATTACTATTTCAAGAATTCAACTTTGAGGTAATAGTTAAAACAGGAAAACTGAATGCAGGACCTGACCACCTATCAAGGGTCACAAATGGAGAGGAACCAACGAACTTATAAGACAACTTTCCAGATGCACAACTATTCTCAGTATAGATTGCTGATGATTACTTCATAGAGATCATCCAGTACTTGAGCACAGGTACTGTGCCGCAAGAATATACCATTGCGCAGAAGAAGAACCTGGTATTTCGTGCAGCCAATTATCAATTGATCGCAGGACATCTATACAAGATGGGCGTAGATAACATATTAAGAAGATACGTACTAGACCATGAATGACCAAGAATCTTAGAAGAAGCCCACAAGGGAATAAAAAGAGGGCATTATGCAGGAAAATATATCATGCAAAAGGCACTACACGTAGGATTATGGTGGCCAACAATCCACAGAGACTCGAAAGAGTACTGTCAACAATGTGATGTCTGTCAAAGGGTAGGCAAGCCCAACAGAAGGGATGAGATGCCACTAAGACTGCAAGTGACACTTTAGGAATTCGACAAATGGGCAATAGAATTTGTGGGACCCATTAACCCACCATCCAAAATAACGAGGGTGAGATATATTATCATCGTGACAGAATACCTAACAAGATGGGCAGAAGCCGCACCAGTAAAATATTGCAATGCAGAGACAACTGCACACTTTCAGTTTGAATAGGTAATTACTAGATTTGGGTGCCCAAGAATTTTTATGAGCGACCAAGGAACGCACTTCATAAGAAGCACCATCCGAGCGATGCTCGAAGAGTTTGAAGTTCATCACCAAAAACGCACATCATATCATCCACAGGAAAATGGCACGGCAGAAACCTTCAAGAAAATTCTGGAGAATGCCTTGACAAAGATATGTAACGCCAACAGGGACGATTGGGACCTCAAGGTACTAGTAGTGTTATGGGTGTATAGAACCACATGCAAAAAGTTGAAAGGCCACACACCATTCAAACTAGTATATGGTCAAGAAGCAATAGTTTCGTCAGAATTTTTAATACCCAGGCTACGTGTAGCAACTATCACACACACGACAAAACAAGGTGCAATATAGGAAAGATTGAATCAATTACTGTCAATGGAGGAAGATCGAATCTTGGCAGGATTCCACCAACAAGTACAGAAAGTGAGAGACAAATCTTGGCACGACCGCCACATCAAGAGGAAGACGTTCAAGGAAGGAGATATAGTATTTCTCTATGACAGTAAATCGTTGTAGTACCCAGGAAAGCTTAGAATGCATTGGCTAGGACCATACGAGGTAAAATCTATCATGGACAAAGGAGCTATACAATTAAGAGATCTAGCAAGCCCAGACCTCAAAGGAATGATCAATGGGAGCTGACTGAAGCTAAACAATGACAGTTGACCACCCATCGCGCAGTAGAAAAAAAAAAAAAAACCAGGGAAATGATAAGAACCATATCGAAAAAGGAAACAAGCGGGAAAAAGAAAGATGACAAAAGTCGGCTGACAGGACAACATGAGGCAAGGTTAAATAAAGGTAAGGATGGATGGGATGTTACATTAAACGTGCCAACTGGAGACGACAGAGGAGGCGTAATGGCAAGTACGAAATTGTTGTGGATGCATTGAACCCACAGTTATGGTGCATTAATAGTATGATGGAGGAAGCGTCCTTAACAAGCTTCATGACGAGTCCATACAACACACGAGCATAGAAGAAATTAGTCTATTTGTTGAAGGAGAACATAAAAAGAGAAACAACAACAAGAACGAATAGAGTGAAACCACAGAGCTCACCGAATCCATTCGAACTCAGCAAATGTTCGACAGACACCATTATGGCACCACCAAAGCTCGCAGAACCAGGCCAGACAACCAGATCAACTAGGGTTCAGACGAGGTTAGGAGGATCATTGGAAGAAAATGAGAAGAAGCCACTTGAGATCATCTATATTAATGAAATCCCGTCACCAAAGGAAATCCCAGTAGAGCCCACACCAATACTAGAGGATATTATATAACCAAAAATAGAGGCCATGGAATAGGATACACCAATAGTAGTGCATGAGCCTCAGAAAAAAGAAGAAGAAACCCACCAGGAAATACCACCGGAACATACTGAAGCAACCGTGGAAGTGAATGGAGCGACACAACATCTGGGAGTAGAGGAGAAACCAGATGAGATGCAAGCACACGCCTTAGGTCACCCAATCGAGGAGACCGCTCGAACTACCTGGGCGTGGCCAGATTGGATGACAAGGGAACAACCAAGAGTTGTTGGAACTTCGAGCCAGCCAACACAGCAGGAGGACTGAGTTCAGATACCGATCTCACCTCGAAAGAAACCAGCTGCAGAGATTGTGCTACCTCGCATACCAGAGGGAGTATAGGTGGACCCGAAGCTATTGGGTCACATTGGGAAGCTCAAGTATTCTGACCATGATGTAGCAGACGAAACCAAATATCCATAGCTTGCACCACAGGTCTTCATGCAGAAATTAGTTGTGAACCAACTTGGAGAAACCATCACTCAGCCACACCAGTGGGCAGCTGGACTGAACAGAAAAGGAATTCTAGGATTTTTGAAGATACCACACTTTGGCAGAGGCCAATATGTGTCGACATGCATCAAGCAACTGTTAGGAGTTAATCATTGAGGGGATGTATGGTTGGACAAACTCGTCCCCATAAATTTTGAACTAATCACGTAGATAATAGGATTAACCACCAGGGGTATGTATCCTGCACTAATTATGGATGATAAGTCCAAGGAAAAAACATTGGCAGAAGAGATGAATAAGAAATATGGCACCGACAAGGGAACAAGAGGCATTATAATCAAACGGATCAACAATGATGCGATGCAATTGGGCGCAAATATCTTAGGCTGCAAACTGCTAAGAAAATGCCACAAAGACGAAGTACCGACATGAGTCATTGTTGTTACAAATCAGCGCACAGAAGGAACCTCCATGAGCTGGGCGCCATACCTATCAAACTTGTTCCAAGTAGACTGCAAAGATGCATAGGACACATGTACATAATTTCATTACTCATGGCTAATCACTCTCATAGATTTTATGGGATGGAGAGAACCAGAACACACCGTCATTTGTACCACACCACATCCAGGAGGAGAAAGATATCGCATCCTGAGATCCGCTCCACTAGCCAAGCATAATAAGGAGAATGTAATCGTATTTGAAGCTTACCTATGGGAGATATAAGAAGCCATCAGCCAAGCATGGAGAATAACACCAGAGGTTGTCGCACGATACGGGGCCATCACCAATTTCTGGGCTAGGCGACAAGCCATGTGGATACAACCAAGGCAGGATTCGAATAAACAGTGGCTACAAATGCACTACTACATTACCGAGGGAGATATCGACATGGTCATCAACGAATGACCTGATGAATGGAGGATTCCAACAATACCCAGAGAAGTACCAGGACAAACAACAAAAGGAGGGGTTGCGTAGGCAAAAACACAACCCCCACATATCCCAGTACCCAAGAAATGTAGGATGGGACAAACCAAGTCGACTTAGGCAGACGACGACTCAGAGAAGCCAGGGACCCAAAAGAGGAGGACAAAAACCACCCAGCCGACCAATGGATAGAGGAAACCGGTCGAGGGAGCCCAGGAAACTGCATCAGACCCCATCACACAAGAACCAGGGGGAACTAAGAGACCAGCGGTACAGGACGCAGGTGCGTGTGAGAAAATGAAGGCACAATGACCACCACCGGACTATACAATCATGGAGGATGATGGAGAGATGATTGCCAGGATGGTCCAAGACTACCTCGTAGAAGATTTTGATCATGCCGTGAACCACAGGGATAAACTGTAGAAGGAATTGATAGAAATGGGACAACTCCTTAAGAAATTCGTGGAAGCCCAGATCTCGAGTAGTAGTAGGGGCATCAAGCCATTAATTGCACAGACCGCAGAAAGGGTGGAGGTAGAAGAATGTGACCCAGTTCTTCTAATACCACACGCACATTCCATGGTTTACATAAATCCTAACATGTTTTGAATGGATGAAATTATGGGACAGACACCACTGAAGGATTTGGATTATATCCAATTGATCTTGACACGGATGCCATCAAGAGCATTATACAAACTACAGGTTAGCGTCAACCACGAGATGTAATCGTGAGAACATAAAAATTTAGTCGAGCTACAACAAGAAACAAAGAAGCGAGAAGCACTGGAAACAGTTTGTGCACAGGCCAAATCTGAAACTAAGGAGGAAAAAGAACGTAGAAACGAGCTGGAACATAGAGTGGAAGAAATTTTTGGGAAACTTCCAACTACTACGCAAGGAAATGAATTCCCAGCCGCAGAAAAGATTGACCAGATTGTGCAGGCAATTGATCAGTATCAAAAGGAGATTGAGACTCTCTGCGTACAAATTAGACTGACAACTCCACCAGCAGTGAAGGAGAAAATGAAGCAGGAAGAAACAATGCAACTATAGGAGCTAGAAAAACAGGTCAGCACGACAATCGACTTGTTGGATAAAGCAACATAACTTTGGACAAGGCTGTAAGAGGATCCATAGGTCCAGCACCGGGACAAGGAGGAGGAGAGGATCAATGCAACAATCCAAGAACTCAAGCAGCGATAGAAGACCATACCAATTCCAGAATGGGTCAAGGGAACACAAGAATTGAAGAAGTTACATGCAGAACTTATCACTGCGCAAACACAGAAACATGAGCGTCAGGCTCAAATAGAACCATTGCAGGAATGTGTAGCAGAAGTACTTGCACAGGAAGAAGAAGCCAAAAACCAGATATCATGGACTCAGCTAGAATGCGTAGGACTGATGAGCGCGGAAGTGGAAGCTCAGACAATTGACACCATCAAGGAGAAAATCGCACATGCACTAACAAAAGAAACATAGTTGCAGGAACAATTCCAGATGATCACCAAGGAGATCGAGGAAGAACGGAGAAATTAGGTGACTCAGGATGAGTCACATGTCAGTGTTGGGGGCCTGTTGGCACCAGGCCGGAGGGGAAATAAGAAGGATCATGGGAAAGAAAGAATGCAAAAAACTGAAGTAACAACTGGCAAAAGAACAACACACACGCATGCAAGAAAGCGTGCATAAAGGAAAGCGACAGCTGGAGGAAGAACAATACACGTATGGGAGAAAGACCTAACGTAATAAGGGTTAGGGTTTTGGTAATATTCTGTAAAAGGCTGAAGAGCCCGAAATGTATAAATATAGATACAAAAGTATCATATAGTAGAGGCTTTCTAGTAGTTGTTAGTAGTTCTTTAATGTTTTTAGCTGTATGAACCGATTTTGTAGGCTGTTGAGCAAAGAAGATATGAGGGAAGGTAGATCTAAGGATTAGACTGCAGGCTGTGGAGTCTGGTGTGATCTAGTTCACCTCACATAGATCGTACCCAGTTTTGTGAAGAATTGTAAGCGCGTGGCGCCAGGAATGCAGAACTGCCATAATAAAAGAGCCAAGAGACAAATCTTTGTGGACGTAGCCTAGGAGGGGGTGAACCACGGTAATACTTGTTTAATATGTTGAATGTATGCATGTCTCTTCTTTATTTCAACAACTATTGGTTAAGCTTGATAAATGAGTTAATACATTGTTATGAATCTAGTTATACTTTTCTTAAATTAGACTGTGGGATATACGTATAATAGGTAAAATCATGAAGATGGGTAACACTTTTGCTTGTTTTATGACAAAAAAAATTGTATTTTCACAAGTTCTTCAACTTCCATCATACAAAAGTATTTTTTTAATTTATAATTTCACTTTACAGTAAAAACAAAACTTGTGAATAATTTTGTTATATTTCTAATGACTATTTTTCGATTTTTTTTTATTGAGATTTGATATGTCAATTTGACAATTGTTTAACAGTATGTTCCTTAAACATGAAAGGAATGATAATGAGTTAGTATTTTCCACAATAATGTATCTATTATTAAACTTATGTTTTTAAGAAATGAAATATACTGCAACAATCTACAGAGACTCTATTTTATTATGACTATAATTTTGAATCTAATGGATGAATATTATAATTTCTAGAATTTTTTTAAGTTGACCAAGATGAAAACGTTGTAGATTTTAAACACGTGTTTTCCTACACCTTGTATCTATCTTAATATTCACTTAAAAGTAAAATCTAAAAATACCCTTTTGAAGAGAACAATTTAACAATTATGAATATAAATTTTCCATAATTTTCCATTGTGTATTTTTAGAGATATGGATTTTTCATTTCACGGAATCATAATCTCACCTAAAACTATTACACAGTGATTTTTTTATAAAATTAAATAAAATTAGATAAAAGGGTAAAATCATGAAGGTGGGTAACACTTTTGTGACAATCGGGTCTCAAAAATTCCTAGCGGCAATTTTTCGGCCGAAAAAATGTTGCTAGGAATTTTTTCGGTCGAAAATCTACATGTCAAATTGAATGGTGCCCTGACGGTGCCCTCAAAATTCATGTACAATTTTTTCTGATGAATTATTTTCGTGTGGTAAGCATATTTCATCCGAAATGTTTATTTTTAATGAATTCAGTTAAAAACTAGGTTTCGGTCGAAAGGATATTTCAACCGAAACCCTGAAAATGGGAGTGTTTACAGGAAACTGCAAATTCTCTCCATCTTACTTGATCTTTCAAGGTAGAAAACTCCTACAAATACTCCGAATTTAGTTTCATAATTGATACCAACATTTTCAAAATTGAATCTACTTTCATTCGATATAATTTTTTTTCATTTTCATTGTTTTTATCTAATTTTATTTAATTTTATAAAAAAATCACTACATAATATTTTTAGGTGAGATTATGATTCGGTGAAATGAAAAATCCATATCTCTAAAAATACACAGTGGAAAATTATGGAAAATTTATATTCATAATCCTTAAACTGTTCTCTTCAAAAGGGTATTTTTAGATTTTACTTTTAAGTAAAAATTAGGATAGATACAAGGTGTAGGAAAAAATGTGTTTAAAATATGCAATGTTTTCAGCTTGGTCAACTTCCAAAAATTCTAGAAATTATAATATTCATTCGTTAGATTCAAAATTATAGTCATAATAAAATAGAGTCTCTGTAGATTGTTGCAGTATATTTTGTTTCTTAAAGTTATAAGCTTAATAATAGATACATTGTTGTGGGAAAAAATAACTCATTATCATTCCTTTCATGTTTAAGGAGCATACTGTTAAACAATTGTCAAATTGACATATCAAATCTTAATACAATAAAAATTAAAAATAGTCATTGGAAAGATAACAAAATTATTCACAAGTTTCGTTTTTACTGTAAAGTGAAATTCTAAATAAAAAAAATACTTTTGTATGCCGAAAGTTGAAGAACTTGTGAAAATGCAATTTTTTTTGTCATAAAACGAGCAAAAGTGTTACCCATCTTCATGATTTTACCCTAAATCACACAGAAACGTTTTAAGTACCGACCTTCAAAATATCAACTATGTAGAGTCTGATCAATTCAATGTTTTTTTTCTTGAAAGAGAAATGAAATCAAGATTTCATAAAAAACCAGAACACCATTGCATCAGAACACCCGAATGATTTTCGCAAATGTAGAAAATGATTGCCGTAACTATAGCAAATTTGTCGTAACTAAGATATATATATGATTGATTTGCCATAAATGACAGTTTGATTCTCACACGTGCTATTGTTGGTCCCTAGAGTGACTAATTGGTGGTTAGTCGCTAGAGCGACCAACTTTCGTCGTTAAAACGACCAACCTAGAATGTTGGTCGCTAGTGTGACCAACATTTGGACCCCAAAAAAAAAAGTATATTTAGTACAAAAAAAGAAAAAAAAATACGACGAAATTCTAAACCGTCGTAATATTTTGTCGTAATTTGCGCCCAATGTAGTAGTGATATATAGATATATAGCTGGGGTTTTTAGAAGTACCCAGGAAATCTGAAGTGATATTTCCATTGGAGAAGCGTCCAGTGGGTACACCACCAGAAAAATCTCTACCATAAGGTGGAAAGTTGCACTTAGCTGGTGTGTTGATGCGATTGTTGTTGCCAGCATCAAGGGTGGAGTCTCCTAACACCAGTAATGCAGGAAACTATGGGGCGCCTTGACCTTGAACCACCTCTGAATATATTGTTAATCAAAAACTCACCACAAAGAAAGTAGTTGTGACGAATTCAGATTTCCACGAGTTGCAATTGATAGTCAATTTTGCTGCTCAGATTCTGATGTCTGTCTGTCGGTTTAAAAGAATTGTCGGTATGGAAGCAACTCAACTATTTGGTGAATTATTAAAGAGACCATCAGTTCAATAAATGCCATCATTAAAAATCAAAGAAACCCCACCCAAAAGTGAATTATTATAGAGAATCAATTATTAATTGTCCTTTAGGTTTCTTTGTACTCATTGGCATATCAACAAAACAATTAAACAACTTCATTGGCATATCAACAAAACAATTAAAAAAAATTAAATAGCTTCAACCAAGACAAAGTGATTGAAAATCTTGCAATTTTCTTAATGTGATTGAAAAATATCTCAACAATTTTTTATATTTAATTAATTTTAATCAACTTTACTTTCACTTGGGGCCACTTTGTTAGTGAAGCTGGCTTTATACATGTATCAGTCATGAAGCACAAGGTAAATTTTTATTTAAGGTGCTTTTCATCTATCGCATAGACAAACTATCCCCATATTTTCAAGCTCTATATTTCATGGCACTTGGAGAGCAGATTACAAGATTTAGTTGTTCTCTTATAAATACTTATCCATTTCGGAGTCAATAGCCAATTACCCGCAACCATTTTAGAGTCAGTAGCCAATTAATCACAAGAGAATATACCGATGTTATTTCACAAGCATACAACAAAAGGATCTTCATGTTTATTAAACATCACAAATTTTTAGGCTAGTCCATGAGATATGCAAGCCTAATTTTGCAATGCCTTTGTTTTAAACAACAATCTCATCCAACATAGTGTATTTCTTCATCACGGATTGGCAGACAACAAGGACCTCATTAGATTTAAAGCCAAAACATCCTGTCCACCTCTCATTATAGTGAATTTCATTGTTGTGGGTGAGGTAAGCAGGGCCGACGTTTGTGTAAGCATGGGTGTTGAAACTAGTAGGGCTTCTTAGTGCCTCTGCCACGCAACTATCTTGAGCATGGTCACCATTCACATGAATCTTGAAAAATTCCTATCTTGAGCATGGCCACCATTTACACGAATCCTGAAAATTCCTATCTTGAGCACGGTCACCATTCGCACGAATCCTAAAAATTCCATTGTCATTGTCTTTTCCTCTCTGTAAAAAAATTTATTATCAACCTCATCCATGCATATAACAACCACCCGTGCACCTGCAAAGGCCATAGCATAAGATTTACTTATTACATTGAAATGGAATAACAACAACAAATCATGGGTTTTATCAAGGGATTGGTTTAGGTTTTTTCCTGTAGGTATTTTCATTGAAGCATCATGAGCTAGTAAAACAAAGGCTTCTAATTGGAGGGATTCCTAATGAGGCTAACTTATTACCAAAAATTTGCATACATGATGCAAAATAGAGAGCATAACAAAACATATTGATTTAAACTATTGACTATGATAGAAGGAAATCCCCAAGAAACAAAGTTTGAAGGGATCATGGTAACTTGTATTCAATGGCAATGACAGATTAATAGATGGTCTTAACTTCAAAAAAATGAAGGGCATATAAGAAAGGGCATATAAGAACTCATGTGAGATTTGAATCACTAATTAAATGATAAGATGAGATTTAGATACATGAAGACACAATAGAATTTAAGTGGGCCTAATGGTTAAGAACATTTGTTTTGTTTTAGGAAGTCACAGGTTCAAATCTAGAGGGGTAGAGTATGCACACCTCCCTAGACTTTAGCAGTCAAATCTCTGAATATTTATGAGAATAAAATGAAGAGTATCTCCCATAATTTTGGAATATTAAAATTTCTACTCTATACCAGAGTGATAAAAGTTGATCACTGCACAATGCAAACCACAATGCAATTGGATGATGAGTTAAGGTAATATTTCATTTTCTTCAACAAAAGACTTACAAATATGTTCGAGTTCTACAAGATTAACCAATGAAGAATCAAATAAAAGTTTCACCACCTCCTTGATATTGCATGGATAGGTCAGATTAGAAGATCTGAAAAGCTTTGCTGGGTAATATCTAAGATCTAGGTCTTGGTAGTAAAAGAAGAACTCATGCATCACAACAAAGATCTCCTTAAACCCAAGTGGAATTTTTGCAATAACCTAATCTTAATCAGTGCAAACTACACATCAAAGTTCTACAGATCTACCAAGACCTTCTACAGATCAAATAGCGAGGATGGGTAAATGTGAAATTCAACAAGATCCCAAGATCCCTAACACTAGAATGGATTTTTAAAGATGACTGGAGGCCAACAATATTATCTTCTTTTTCCTTGGAAGTTTCAAGAAACCAACCCTCAGGAGGTTGCACTTCTTTCTTCCATTTAAAAGCAGAACCACAGAGATTGAATCCGATACACAACTGATAGAAAAAGAGTTTAAGATCCCAAGATCCCAAACACTGGAATGGAGTTTTAAAGAAGGATGTAGGCCAACAATATTATCTTGTTTTTCCTTGGAATTTTTAAGAAACCATCCCTCAGGAGGCTGCACTACTTTCTTCCATTTAAAAGCAAAACCACAGAGATTGAATCTGATACACAACTGATAGAAAAAGAGTTTTAAGAATGGAGATGCAATAACAATTTGAAATATTCTAGTCTAGAGTAATTTGGGGACAAAGAAAGGAATAAAGAAAATAAAACCACCTCCATCAAGGATGATAAAAATCCCAGTTGACCAAGATCTAAAGATTCTTCATACTGAAAGTGAAGAATAACAACAATTTCATGGATTAGAAAATTCTGAATTCTTACATGTTTTACTATCAAATAAGAAATGTAACAGGATAGAAGAATAAAAAATAGATACAAATCTTTAAATGTTTAATAATCAATGTAACATGATAGAAGAATAAAAACCAGATACAAATCTTTAAATGTTTTATAGATTTGGAGTTAAAAGGACACACAATGTATATTACATTTTATATAAAAATATCATCCACGAGATTTGATATGAGTCTCTAGAAAGAACCCACAACTTTCACCAATTCAACAAAACCACGTTGAAAAGAAAACCATTTATTACTCAGCGAACATTCCAGAAAAATATTTTGAAGCCCACAAAATCAGCACAACAAAACTGACACTTTGAAGCCAAAATTGATGCAAGCAGTGAGCAATGGAGTGAACCAAAGATACAAGATTCACTAGAAACTTGAAGGGAAGATGAAACCAAATTTGAGGAAGAGAAAAGAGAAAAAATACATGTACCAAGAATATAATGGGAAGCTTCTGTGATGAACCCACAGTGGCATGTATCACAATAGACCTTGCCTGAAACAAAGAAGTCCTTTTCTAGGTTAAGGTCGAGAGGCTAGAAACGGAAGATGGGATTGATGCGTCGATATTTTCCAGCTTAAAACAATAAAGGTATGGAGATAAGAGAGCTTACTGATGGATTCAGATATAGTTCCACTCATGTATTCACTGTTGTTGCCTTGGTCCACGTTGAGAATGATATTTACTACTCGGCCACTGTGACTATCGCATAACACACCGCTCCATCGACAACAATCGTCTCCAGTCCATGATTCAAGAACTCCATTAGGATCATCCAAGATGCCCACTTTGAAAATCTAATAATGCGGCCTGGTCTTCTTCTGCACATTCCGAGTTTTGATGCGTCGATATTTTCCATCTTAAAACAATAAAGGTCTGGAGATAAGAGAGCTTACTGATGGATTCGGATATAGTTCCACTCATGTATTCACTGTTGTTTCCTTGGTCCACGTTGAGAATGAGATTTACTATTCGGCCACTATGACTATCGCATAACACACCGCTCCATCGACAACAATCGTCTCAAGTCCATGATTCAAGAACTCCATCGGGATCATCCAAGATGCCCTCTTTGAAAATCTAATAATGCGGCCTGGTCTTCTTCTGCACATTCCGAGTTTTTCCCTAGGCATGATGAGTTTAATGACATCATAAACAATAGTAGTAACCCTGACATTACTTGTCTGGGTTTCTCCATTGTATTGAGCAGGATATTGCAGAGAGTAAAGCCACGCAGGACCAAGATAGTTGTGGACACCTTATCATCAATTGACGCAATTTATTTTGCCTTCAAGTTGCAGCTATCTCAGTTGACATTGTAACATGAGTTTAACAACCCACTGCTCGGTGGTACTTCAGAGGTGGTGAATTGCAATTGAATGTTAGGAGACCAAAGGAGTGCAGTGTGCTGTCAAATTGGAAAATTCATTAATTATATAACCAATTTTATACATTGAATGACGTGAATCCTGCAATAAGACATCAAAGATATCAACCAATTAAATTTTAGAAAATTGTATTTTTCTATTATTAAAAAAAATACATATATTGATTTCCTATGTTACACATTACATATAGCATACAAATTTAAAGTCAACAATAAACTAATACAGAGTCAAAGGACAACTCATTACTATAGTCCCAAGCCTTTGACAGGGACTAATAAGAAAGGTTGCCAACCAGTTTGACAAAGGTTTGAAAATGGCATAGAAACAAATTCATTAATCAATGTATACAATTTTTATTTTTTTTAATAACAAAATATTTTTAAAATCTATTATGGTCAAATCTTATTTTATAGAAATAATCAACAATGTAATCAACAATGTAGAGGTTGATTTTTTCATTTTTAATGTCTTTGAGATGTAAGTTTAAAGATTTAATCCTTTTTTTATATAGAAAATAAATTAATATTTCATATATTATGAAATATATTAATAATATTTAAATTTTTTTTAAATAAATAATTTTTTTATTGATTTATATTTATTTTAATATGAAAAGTAGTTTAAACCTTGTATCTTTCTTATAAAAAAAGTAATTATTATTAAAAAACAAATTACAGTTTCTCTTTCATAAAATAAAAGTTATATTTTTTTGTGTATTTAAAGCACAATACAAGTAAAAGTAAGTACATGTGCATATTACACTTACAAGAGTATAGAGGCATATTACACTTAAGGATTAAAATTACATATAAATTAATGTACATGTCATTTCGTCCCTTTCAAAAATAGTTCTCAATTCTTCATTTTTTCTTCTCCTTAACTTCTTGCCACCCCCCTAAAAAAGAAGACAATGACAAAGTGTAAATTAGAAGATAGGATATGGCGATTCTTAGATAAAACCAATTCTTTATCTGAATGATATGTCTGTTTTTTTAAGTCTCTTTGTTCCATCTAGAGGAACTTGAGTATAGAGGCAAGAAACTTGAAGATAACCTAGAGGTTGACATAATTGACACCTAAATGTTGTGTTCTCATAATCCAAGACCTAAGTGCATTTAAATGTTTTCTATTTGAGAATTAGTTTTTCCAGTAGACCTTTACCAAGGTCTATCACAATAGAGAAATGAGCATATGTGCACAATCTTTCTATAACTCTCTCAAGATCTAATTTTATATAATGTCCAAAGTATTTCCAATATTCTTAAAGACCGATAAATACCATAAATGTAATGGCAAATTGGGAAGTCAAACCCAAATTGCTATTCTAGTAATTGACATGGAGTTGGGATTAAAAATATTGGAACCAAGAAGTTATGAAAAGTCATGTGCTTCCCTGAAACTTGGGACCCTAAGAAACTTTTTGCTAATTCAAATGATCATAAAAGTGAGCAATAAAAAACCTTTGGATTAAAGACGATATCACAATTCTTTATTCAAATCAAGTGGATCCATCGATACAAAGTTGATGTTGGAGGCCAGTGGTCGTTAAATCTACAAATAACTGCATATTTCCTTAAAGCCTCTCAAAGTGAGTTTCCAACTATTCCATGCTTTGAATTGATTATTGAGGTCATTCTAGAATTCCTTCAACCTATGTGGTCTCTTGGCCAAGCTTACGATTTCTCCTTATACTAACTCAATGATATGTTTTCTCTACATGCAATTGTTTAGCATCCTAGTTTGTGTCTCCCTTTGTTCAGTATGTAGGTTCACCACCCTATGATTTAGCATTCCCATCTCTTCTACTAGCATGTAATCAAAGCCCTAATATTTTCCCAATGACATTTCTATGCTATATTAGTGACCCTTGTCTTCAAAATTTGTATGTTCTTCCTTTGTCACTAAATTCCTTGTATATCGTCCTTATGCCATTTTTGTGCTCCACTTGTGATCCATGTCTCTCAAACTTGTATGATCTTCCTTTGTCACTAAATTCCTTGGTTTGATCTAAGAATTTCCCTTAAACAATCCTTTCAATCCCCTTCCCCCTTTTCTTTGCTTGGGTTTATAGGGAACTTCACAAATCTAGCCCATTGTTAGCCATTAAATTCATTCATCTTTCATTTAACTCCACCTTTGTTTGGAAGTGGGTATTCTTTCCAATTTTACTTGTGGGTATGTGCAAGCTAATGATGGTCTCTCATGGTGTGTTAGTTGCAATGCAAACATGGAAAACAACAATCTATTAACTTGGAAGGATTATTAAAGGTACTTTTACATTGAATTTGAATATAGTGTAAAACGATGAAACATATGAAATTGAATTAGCTTTCCGAATATGCAACTTTTATTCATATAAATTGTGAATAACTATGTGAAAATTGATTTTTTCTAACAATGGTATGTTATTTTTCCAGCAAAATATAAGGTATATGTCTTTGTTTGTGCAGGTGTTGAGTACCTTAATGATGGAATTTAATTCCAAAAACTTGTATAGTTGTAGAGAACCTATTTTTCTAGTGCGATGTATTTTTTGGAAATTTATAATATTAATTTTATATATTTTTTAAATTATGAAAGTCAATATATCATTTAAATTACAATGCCTTTTGTTCGTGTAGACTAAGAGGGTCTTTACATGGTAAACACATTTTATTTATTTTTAGATCATAGATATCGGTCTCCACTAGTGCGACATATAACTCACTTTAGAAATGGTTAAACTGACAAAAAGTTATAGCAAAAATAAGAGAGGTGTGTATTCTAGGATTTTGATATAGATGAAGAGAAAAATAGATTAA
>ML788847.1:1214796-1227958 GCA_009831015.1 Picea engelmannii
CAAGCCAAAAAGGATAATAAATTATCACCAAAGTACTATGGCCCTTATAAGGTGTTGCAAAATATTGGTACTATGGAATACAAATTAGAGTTGCCTGCATATTCACGAGCACACCCAGTTTTCCATGTTTCATGCTTAAAGAAGGTTATAGGCGACAAGATCCCAGTTCAAAATATATTGCCAGAACTTGACGAGGAAGGAAAAATCATATTGGATCCTGAATCCATCACTGACACAAGAGTTTTCCATCTGAGAAATAGATCCATTTCAGAGTATCTCATTAAATGGAGGAAACTATCGGCTGAAGATTCCACTTGAGAAGATGGTTTTTTTATACAGAAGCATCCAGAGTTACTCAAGCGTTGTGGACAACTCTTGTCTCAAGGGGAGGGGCATGTTAAGCCCTAATATTGGCTCATTACCCCTTAATTGGGGCATATTACATTAGTAATGTTATTTTATTTATGTCGGCTTTATTCCATTAGTTGTAATTATACCTCCTAGTCTCCTATATATACCAAGGAGACATTTTCATTTGGAATCATCTTGGAATTGTACATTTATGTGGGCATAAGGAGGTTTCCCCCTTGAAGAGGATTATTATCTTAATTTCTCTCTTTTTCAAGGCATTGAGTACTTATTCTGAGGTTTTTCTATGATATATTGATATTTGGTTCTTAACAATTTAGAGGTTGTTGGTCATGCATATGTAAGAGGAATTGGCTACATGATTGTTCTCGTGTAAAACAAGAATGTATGATGTCGATTGTGTCTTAAGTGTAGACCAAGGTTAGGCATGTGACATTTTATTCTAAATGAATAAGAAAACAAGAGAGAAGAACGCTCAAGGAATGTTGGTTATCCTGTTTTGGTTTCCAGGGTAAAATCTTTGTGTTTTGTGTGTTTGCTTTGTCATTTACTTTCTTGTTTAAATCTTTATTGGACTCTCTTTTGCTAGGTTTAGTGTGGAATTGTTCCTCATTTCCTAACATGTGGTATCAAAGCTTGGTTTAACAACCTTTGATATGAGCTAAGCCCTATGTTTAGTAAGAGTTGTAAGTTAGAAATCTTTAAAGATTGTGTTAAAGAATGGCGAGTAGCTCAAGAATAGAGATCGAAAAATTCAATGGCCAGAATTTAGAGCTTTGGAAGCTTAAAATTGAATATTTCCTTGTAAATTCAGAACAATGGGAAATACTATGTCCAAGTACCATTTCAATGGGTATGTCGACGAAATAATGGGAGAAACTTGAGAAAAGGGCAATGATTGCAATTTGACTTTGTCTTGCAGATTCAGTACTGCTGAATGTCTCAAGTGAATATTCAACCAAGAAAATATGGGACATGTTGGGGAGATTGTACCAGTCAAAATCCATGGTAAATAAGTTGTTTCTAAGAAAGAAACTATATCTTCTGAGGTTGAGTGAGGGAAGTTCAGTGACTAAGAATTTAAATCTATTTAATACCATTATAAGTCACTTATCTTCCGCGAATATTAAAATCATTGAGGAAGAGAAATGTATTATCCTATTATGTTATTTTCCAGACTCCTGGGATAGCTTAATCGTGGATATAAGGAGTAATACAACCACATTAGCATTAGAAGATATCGTTTCTTCTCTACTATCATAATAAATGAGAAGGAAGAACATGGAAGGATTGACCAAAGGTGCATTAGTGGTGAGAGGTCGATCGGTTGACAGAGATAAAGGAAAATTCTTCGGTAGAAAGTCTAAGTTGAAAGGTAGATATAAATCCCCTATTATTTTGAAGAGAAGATGCTGGAAATATTGTAAAGTTGGACATTACAAAAGGGACTGCAAGTCAAAGGATATGGAAATCAGTATAGGATCCGAAAAGAAGTAGTCGACTGAGAGAAATAAGACTCTAGATAAGGGATACGATGTGTACCTGACATCAACCAGTACACATGTTGGCATAGGGGAAGACCCAGGGTTTAATGCTTCAACAACGCACCAAAAAAACCCTAACTACCGACCCTTTCGGCAACACCTACGAAGCAGATGAAGTCTCACCCGAGGTAGAGGCAGAGGGGTTTGCAGGACTCAACTGTCTACAACCTAGCTGGGACATAGATATGTGATTACAACACGTAACATAGCACTTTAGCCAAAAATATGCATTACGAACTATGATTCTATTCACATCACAGATTAACCCTAATTATAGATCGACGAAGTAGTAATCAAGATTAAACACATCTAATTATTTAACACATAACATTAGAGAAGTTCTAGCATTTATTCATATATCAAGCACCAAACATCAATGAATCTACCTATCACACATCAAGAACAATGCACTAAGAAAATAGATACATAAACATCATGAACAATATTGCACAAAGCACAATAACATAGGATATACGTGGTTCACCCCAATGTGGGGCTACATCCACCAACTCTTCTTCTTTATTATTAGTCTCCTTCAATATTCTTACAAGCATAGAGTCACAAAGCCAACTTCGCACGAGACATGTGATCTGTGCACAGCGCACTAGATCCACCTTCCTAGAAATCATATCCAGGTACAAAGCCTTACATAGTCGATATGCACAGAGCCACTTACAATAACTTTCACTTAGCTCTGCAAGTCTTGACACACTCTAGCCGTGCATTAAGCCCATGACCCCAAAAACATGGCTTCTACTTACATCGCCTAGCTACTTATTTATACATTACAAAAAGGGCCTAAACATGGGTAAGACCCATGGGCCGACATACCATACCCGTTACATAAACCCTAAAATCCAAAAAATCCCGCAAAAATGGGCGGGATTCTGCAATTGCCTCTTCGCCTGGGCGCTCTCTCTTCTACCAGCCTGTCAAAGTCCCGAAAATGGTCAAACACAACCAACGTTTACTCAAAACCTGTTCAAGGGCCAACAGGCCCCTAACACTCACATGTGACTTGTCTCGAGTCACTCTAATCTGGGAAACAGTGCTTCGAAGGCCTTGAGCTTAGCTCGAGCTGCCTCAACTTGTTGCTTCACCAGAGCCTCCTGCTTGATGAACTCCTGGATTACTTGCTCGGTGACAGGCCCTTCTAGGCATTGTTCTATTGTTGTGGCCACCTGTTCCAAATGTGAGCCTTGTCCCTCAATCTCTTCAAAAAGTGTGCATGCTTCATCCTGCACCAGTTGGAGTCTCTGTGTCACCTCCATAACTAGGTTCTGGATGGTAGTGACCTGCTTTTGAACTGCGCGCTGCTCCTATGACCTTTTTATCTTCTCCACGCTCGTAAGAAGCTTTAGATGCACTTTCACAGTCGACGCCTACTGCTTCGGCTCTTGGAGCTATGCCTCCAATATCCTCAACTCTGGGTCTTCTACAAGGTTCTCATAGGTCTGCTCACTTCAGTCACTTAGTTGCTTGCATTCTGAGGCCAATTCCCTAATTCTTTCTATTGCGCTCTTGGTAGTTTCTTCCCCCTGATCTCTCACTTCTTGCGGAGTGCTTGACATTGCTTGAATTTCTATCTCTGCTACTCGTGCTTGGAGCTACTGAATAGCCTCAACAAGCTTCCCCACTTACCTCTCGGTTGTCTCTTCTTCCATGTGTGCCAAGCTCAACACATAGAAAATTTCTCTAGTTACTGCCTCTCTGAACGCAGTCTTCTCTACAAGCAGTTGGTCGTTCTCTTTCTGGATCTTCTCTTTGTCCTCTTCGAACTTCGCCCTAAGGTCATCTTTCTCTTGATGCGCAACCCAAATTTTCTCTAAGGCCTCCTCCTTTTCTTTCCTCAAGGCCTTGGTGGTCTGTTCCTTTTCTTCTTGGACTCGACGAAGTCGAGTCTCTGTTGCATCTGCTAATATGCATAGTTGGGTGGGCTCATCCCCCAATTCTACATTCTCCATTGAAGTTGGCGCAGTAGACATTATGTGGCTCAACTGGATAGCTTGTTGGATGTCTTTCAGTTGTTTCTTGATTTGCTTCATGTCTCTGCAGGATATCCTCTAAGGCATATTATACAGCTGTGATGATGAGCTAGATATCATCCACTGTGAGAACATTCTGTGATTGAGGCTTAGTGGCTCGGGATTTCTTCCGCACTGAGGGTTTCTGTGGAGAATCCTTCCTATTCTTTGACGTCTTAGCTTCTGTAAGGGGATCCTTCGACGGTGTTACTTCACCCTCTTCTTTCTTCTCTTTGTCCCCTTCCTCCTCTTGGTTTACTTCGTCGCCTCCTCCTCCTGCAGTTGAGTCAGACATAGTTTCCTCTGATGCGTTGTTCTTTTCCTCACTGTTTATGTCTTGCACTTCCTCCTTTTTCTTTTTCCTCTTTGTGTTGCTTGGCTCGTCATAATCGGTCTAGGTGACTAAAGGGATTCATACAATGTTGGGATCAGAGAGATGTATCTGCTCGACTCATACAAGGAATTCGGTAGGCCATTCCTTAGTTATCTCCTCCATGTCTTCATCGGTCAATTTATAGTAGGACTAGAGCTCCTCCTTGCTTGCATCCCTGCGCATAGTGATGTAAATGAAGTGTTTGTATGCGCATAACTTTGTTAGTGGCCTGTATGTATATTCAAGGTGTTCGAGGTCATTCGAGGGAATGATTCAATGGCACACTTGAGTTGTAGGTAGTAAGCGTGGAACACTGCATTTTATTTCCACTTCTTCGCCATGTCACTCGTCTACCACAAGGTGGTGAACCTCATGGCCAATGGCTCCGATGGATCGGCTTACAGGAATGTCGCTCCCTCCATCATCTCCCAAGTGAGAAATGCAATGAGAATAAATAACTAGCTGAAGTGAAATTTGTAGCCTTGGTACTACGCTTCACGACAGTCCTTCTATAACTCATTGACGAGGTATCTCACCCAGTTCATCTACATTCCTTTGACGCACTTCCCTGCAAGGTCGACTACCAATCCTATTACTTGCATAGGACAATTCTTTCTAACGAGCTTTCCCACTATCAGTTGACAAGATAGGCACACTACGCCATCTTGGACGGAGGCTACCTTGTAGCCTCACTTCCCTTTATCCACATCGCCATACGCCTCCTTGATGCGTTGGGCCAAGGAGCAATCTGATGTCTTTCCTGGGTAGAACTAGTGAGGGTCTAGTCCCTGCATGCTCAATCTAGTGATCAGGTGGATCAGCGTCGGATCCACAGTGATACGCCTATCCAACCAAAGGTAACCTCCATGGTAGCACGACAGGAGGATTTTAACGCACGCGTTAATCTCTTGATGTCTTCCGAAGTGGAGGATATTCATCACGTTCAAGATCGTCGATCTCACAATCTCATTGATCCACGATTGGGGGACTATCTTGGGCTTCTTCCCAGTCGTCTTCATCAGGTAGCGATGTGGTGCAAGCTTCGCATAATTCTTCCTATCACCGAGGTTGAAATCGCTTATCTTGAGAGCTGGGATCTGTCCCAACTGCGATCTGACTGCACATATCCACTTCGGTAGGTACGCAGTAATAAATGTGTACTCAAAATCACATGGGACTTTGTCATGACTAACCACGCCAGCCAAGGTCGAGATGTAGTTGGGAAAGACCGACGAGATATACTTTGCGTTCGCCAGATCATCGTGGTGCTTGCTTCTTTTCTCCATCGCGGTTCAGGATGACACAGAGCAACGTCCAGTCGAGGTGGATGCTTGTAATCTGCCTATTGACGATGCCTGTATACCTGCAGACATGAATTTCTCAGTCATAAGGACGATCGAGATCTCTTCTACAAATTTCTCTACTACGCTAAGGTCACCCAACATGCACACTCATAATCAAATAACTCGGGTAGGCAAACAGTTGATGCAATCAGACAGATGGCAAGATCTAGAAAGTATAGCACAATACAACGGGTTCTTAGTTAGCTCGGGTAATCACAAGTGGCAAAAAAGTGGTACCGACGCAACATCTGACGGGTTAAATAAGCAATGTTGTAACATATTCATCCAACGGGTAGGAATTCCCCAATCAATATGATTCCATCCGTTATAGCATGGTCTCAATGGTCCAATGATGGTCTTTCTAGCAATAACTGCGGTTCTAGACATTCCAGAGCATCGTTCTAATGGTCGGGATGCCTGCAATGGTCATATATGTTTGTCATGGAGAAGTGTCATTCTGCGTTGTTCTGCTATTCCGACGATGTTCAAGTTATGCAAGCCTACCTTCTGTGAAGTCTTGCCTAGAACTTCCTGCAATTTTTCTAGTTTTTCTTTCTTCTTACTGAGCTTTCTAGCTTTTTTCCCTGTGATTTGAGTCTCTGGATTCCTCTTTCCATTCTCATTCTTATTTTCTCTTAGCATGGTAACTGTGCACTATTGAGGGTCTTTCAAAGGGTTCAAGTGTAATACTTATTCTCTTACTACTTCTGGGGTAGGTGCTCTTCTCTCCTGAATGGACAGGTTTTTCAAGCCTTCCTGCGTTCTTTCAACTTTGATAGCTAAGTCTCGGGCCCTCAGTTTCTTTGACTTATTCCCTTGTTCTTTTGTTACTCGCGCTATTTTCCTAGTCATGAAGTCCCTTAATTCCTTCTTTGTCTGTTATGTGGCTTCTTCCTCCACTTTTCTTCAGATCTTATCTTTTTCAATCCAGGTCTTTCCTAACAAAAGTGAAAAAGGGGCGTTGTTCTCAACAAACTTAATGACTTCAAATTCTTCTTTGGTCGATGTTCCATGATCAATCATAGGTATATTAGTAACTCTTCCACATAGGGTTATCATATTTCCTTTAAACAATCCTATCCTTCCCAATGAAGTAATCATAGCAGGTTTTACCAAAATTTCCCAAGTTCTTTGTGGCTTAAGATTCACATGTGTTTACTCATCTAATACACATCCTATGTCGAAGTCTCATATTCTCTTTTCTATGCACTACTTTTCTTTTAATATCTCTGGTAGACTGATGTCTCTATGATCATTCAGTGTTTCTTTTAGCTGTAATAACATAAATTCTTATTCTTTCTGGTTTTCTAACATATCCTTAGTTTCTTGACCTTCTTCATGGTTTTCTTGTGTCATGTTCATCTTTTCAACTTTAGCATTCATTCTATGGAAATCCAAAACCTCATGACCAATAGATTTACGAAAAAGACAAGTAGGACCAGGGCATTCCTTAGCGAGATGTCCCGGTCTTCTGTAGTTATAACATAGTGTTAATCCTCTCTTTCCTTTAAACAATCCCCAACCTTTTCTGTACTACGCACTAGGATCACAGTGATGGACCTGCAATCTACAAACATTCTTTCTAGGGTCCTGCATCCACTTGTTAGTCCAAAAATTATTTCTATGCATAGGAATAACATATCTTTGACTATCTCTATCAAATTTATTTAGATCAAATTTTCTTTCTTCTAGTTGTGCCCTAGTTTTCAGACTAGGAAAAAATCTGTCAAACATACCTAGATTCATATTTTCGAAGAAAAAAATTCCACTTATCTTACCTTTACTAGAGCACAAAGCTTTAAGATCTTACCTCTTTTCTTCAGACCAGACTTCTCTTCTTAGCACAGAGCTTCGCAAGTCAAGTAGAATACTTTGCACCACAACAACAAATCTATGCACAGAGTTTTTTATTTTCTTCAGTTCCCAACAATCACAGTTTCAGGTCCTGACAATTGAACCATTTGTTGGCACAGGGGAAGACCCAGGGTTCAACACTTCAAAACACACCAAAAAAACCCTAACTATCATCCCTTTCGGCAACACCTACGAAATAGATGAAGTCTCACCCGAGGTAGAGGCAGGGGGGTTGTAGGACTCAAGTGTCTACAACCTAGCTGGGACACAGATATGTGATTACAACACCTAACATAGAAATTTAGCCAACATTATGCATTACGTTATGATTCTATTCACATCACAGATTAACCCTAATTATAGATCGGCGCAGTAGTAATCAATACTAAATGCATCTAATTATTTAGCACATAACATCAGATAATTTCTAGCATTTATTCATATATCAAGCACCAAACATCAATGAATCTACCTATCACATATCAAGAACAATGAACTAAGAAAATAGATACATAAACATCATGAACAATATTGGACAAATCACAATAACACGGGATATACATAGTTCACCCTAGTGTGGGGCTACGTCCACCAACTCTTCTTCTTTATTATTAGTCTCCTTCAATCTTCTTACAGGCACAAAGTCACAAAGAAAACTTCGCATGGGACAGGTGAACTATGCACAACACACTAGATCCACCTTCCTCAAAATCAGATCCAGGCACAAAGCCTTACACATTCGGTCTGCATAGAGCCACTTACAATCACTTGCACTTAGCTCTGCAAGTCTTGACACACTCTAGTTGTGCACTAAGCCCATGACCCCAAAAAAATGGCTTCTACTCACATCGCCTAGATACTTATTTATACATTACAAAAAGGGCCTAAACATGGGTAAGACCCATGGGCTGACATCCCATACCTGTTACATAAACCTTAAAATCCAAAAAATCCCACAAAAGCGGGTGGGATCCTGCAATATCCGCTTCACATGGGAGCTCTATCTTCGACTAGCCTATAGAAGTCCCGAAAATGGTCAAACACGACCAACATTTTCTCAAAACTTAGTCAAGGGCCAACAACACAGTCAGATAAAGATGATTGGTTGATCAACTTAGGAGCATACTATCATATGAAAACACACATAGAATGGTTTTGTGAATATGAACAATATGAAGGAGCGGATGTGTTCTTGGGGGATGACTCGAAAACCAAAATTATTGGACGAGGAAGAGTTTGAATGATATTGTAGGATGGGAGGAGTAGAACCCTTCCATGTGTGCTACACATTCTGGGTTTGGAAAGAAACCTGGTATCTGTTAGCAAGATGAGTGATGCAGGGGTGCACACTCTATTTCAGAAGTATACGTGCAATATGGTAAGAGTTGTGATGGTATTAATGAAAGGAGATTGGATTGGAACCCTATACAAGTTATTAGGGAGTGTCGACTCAACTGGATGTAAAAGCATTGATGTTCCTGAATTCAAATCGACTTCGAATTGAATTGACTCAACTCGGTTTGAGTCGATTCAAATCGACTCGACAAGTCATCATAAAATTGACCCGACCATGCTATGGCATGCGAGGATGGGACATATTGGAGAAAAAGGACTTCGAGCTATGCAGAAAAAAGGTATGGTTGAAAATTTTCCTGAATGTAATTTAGAAGTCGAATTTTGTGAACATTATATATATGGAAAACAAAGTCGGGTGGGGTTCCCATATGGAGCAACAAGGGAAAAGGGGATTCTAGAGTTGGTTCGTAGTGATATGTTTGGCCATGTTTCAATGCCTTCACTTTGTGGATCCCTATATTATGTCTCCTTCATAGATGATTTTTCCAGGAAGACATGGATATATTTCGTAAGAAAGAAAGAAGAGGTTTTAGAGAAATTCAAATAGTTTAAATCTCTTGTAGAAAACTAGATAGATAAGAATATTAAGGTGCTGAGAACTGACAACTGTGGTGAATTTTGTGGAAATAAATTTGATCAGTTCAACAAGCAGTGTGGCATAACATTCCAAAATACCACACCATATACCCCACAACAAAATGGAGTTGCTGAGAGAATGAACAGAGTTACATTGATGGACAAGGTAAGGAGCATGCTCAATGGTGCTTGACTCGCATAAGAATTCTGGGTGGAGGCAATCGACACTGCAAAATATCTATTGATTATGTCTCCTTCATCAGCGCTAGTCAACATGACTCCACATGAAGCATGTTCTGGTAAGAATCCTTCAGTTTCACATCTCAAAGTATTTTGATCTAAAAATGAAGAAGACTTGTAAACTTGGAAAATATTTGCAAGTAAAGTTTATGTGTTAAAACCAAATGGATCAACTTTGCAACACATCATTAATAGGATTTACTCATTTAAGACACAAATAAACAACAGCATAATCAATGAACATAAACACATAACACAACAAATGATAAAGGAGTTCACCCCTCTCTAGGGCTACATCTCCTGGTCTAGCTTCCAATGGATCATTATTATTAATTTCTCAAAGTGCTCAAAAACGTTCTTTACAATGCTCAAATTGACCAACAGACAACTACAATGGCTTCAGAGTGTCCAAAAACCCCTAGTTTGGCTTTTTCGGCACCCCGTTTGGCCAAAAAATGAAGAAGTTAGGATTCCTGGAAGTCCCCCCTTCAAGCTTGTTGTCTTTGCATCTACAAATTGCACCCTTGTCCATTCAACCTATCACACACACTATTTAAAGTGTAAAAACCCAACACTGAACGCAACCACGCCAACGGTGAGAACTATAGGACGATTATGGGCGCGCCAGCCCCTAACCGCCAAGCTCTCGGGCACATGTGGGTCATAGAACCGACCGCATATACAAAAAGGGCTAACCAATAGTTAAGCACCAAGTGTCAGGCGCATGGACTACCCATTGAAACCATGCTAACCATTTGGCAAAACAAATGCGCGCCAGCTATTACATTGGGTCATATGTCATATACGGTGTGTGACCGAGGCTCCATTTAAAATACAACTCCCGCGCACGCCCTTCATGTGGTATGTGGTCGCATGATATAACACAAATACCACAGGCTGGGGCTAAGCCCCAGCCCGACCCCCGCCCACATATACAATAGTTTGAACTTAAATTAAATGCAAATTGTTATATGGTAAGTAACAATGTGTGGGCGTATTGGCAGGACGACTCTTGCCAAGACTTTGGACTATGGGAGAGGTCCATGGTTCGAACCCCACGGAGTACATAAATTTTTGAACTAACAACCAATACAATGGTGCCATGTGGCAGCCCATGACTGGGCCATGTGGCACCACACCATTTATCAAAATGATGCCACGTTTCGCATTGTGATTCGATCACATCTACCAATAGATGATTGCCACATCACCAGCTTCCCTGTCAGTGTACTTCTTTCCACGTCACCTGTACGGCCTCTGCCACATCAGACTGTATGGACTGCACAATCAACGTCCTTTTTTTACCTGTTTGATGATTCGAACAGATCGTGATATATCTCGCTCCCGAAGTCCGTTTGAACCCAAACAAGTTGCATTGGGTTCGTGGTGACGAGGGCTATGCTCCTGTTCGTTTTGAAGCAATTCTGAGCACTTTGAATTTTTGAGCAAAATTTGATCCCCTGATCACACCTCCCCATTGGGAAGCTTTTGGACCTCCAAAAGACTATTTTCAGTCTATTTGAATATGAGGGTATAGTTCCCTCACCCTTCCAACCTCAATCCACTTGGCTTTGCTTAGATTTGTTCCTTTAAGACCAACTCGAAGATACTCCACATTTCCTCGTTTTGAAGTTCGCATTCTCCTATCAAGGATGTTGTCTTCATGCAGTTCTGTAAGATATTCTGGGGAAAAATCATCTATAGAAGGAATCTGAATATGCTCTCCATGATCATAAATCAACAGAGGCTCATACAATTTCAAATTCTGAACGTTAACAACTGCATACATTTGCATATAAGGAGGCAAATCTAAACGAAAGGCATTGTTACCAATCTTGTCGACAATCTTGAAAGGACCATATCGAATCGGTTTCAATTTTTTACCTTATCCTTTAAGTCTCTCCTTACTGATGTAAAGACAAACTTCATATCCAACTTGGAAACTATGATCAACATGATGCTTGTCATGTCTCGTCTTGTACTTGGCTTGACTCTTTTCCAGCTACTCTTGCACCACTTGATGTATCGATTGAATTTGTTCAATGAACTTTTCTGCCCTATCAATGTCATATTGACCATCGATAGCAATATCCTTCCCAAAGATAAAATCTAAAGGAGATTTGGGCAAATAGCCAAAACATGCTTCAAATGGCGGCGTTTGAGTCGAAGAGTGGTTAGCTCGATTGTAAGCATGCTGAATGTAGTGTAAATGCTCATCCCAAAGTTTAGGATGCTTGCTGCAATAAGCACGAAGAAGATGCACCACTGTTCGATTTACCACCTCTGTCTGACCATCTGTTTGTGGATGAAAAGATGTGCTCTTTTTAAGTTTCGTGTCCATGAGTGCCCATAAACTCGACCAAAAACTTCCAACAAATCAAGAATCCCGATAAGAAATAATGGATTTAGGCAATCCAAAATGCACCCAAACATTTTGAAAGAACATTTGTGCCATTTGTTCAGCTGTAACCTACTTATTACAAGGCATCAAAATACACATTTTGCTAAATCGATCAACCACAACATAAAGATAATCATGATTTCGTCTCGACATAGGTAAACCACCTACAAAATCTATGGAAATAGTTTCCCAAGGTTGAGAAGGAACTGGAAGTGGAGTATACAAACCCAACTTCTGATTGCTAGGTTTACTTGTGGCACACAACGAACATCTTTGAACATATCGTGAAACAGTTTCATTCATTTTAGGCCAGTAGCAGTACCTTTGCAAATTAGCCACTGTCTTACCTACACCAAAATGACCAGCAATAAGAGAAGAATGTGCTTCTCTTATAATGTTGATTCTTTCCCCCCTATGGAACATAACTTGCCAAGATGATACAATAGATTATTATGCACATGGTAATCCAATTCTTCAACATGGTTAGAGTGGCACAAAGTTTCATATACTTCTTTGAAATCAGTATCTAAAGCATATTTATCAACATAAATTTCATGCATGATAGGACTATGCTTAAGAATAACTGAAACACTAATAATAGGCCTTGAAAGCATATCAACGACTTTGTTAAAAATGCCCTTCTTACACTTGATGACCAAGTGAAACTGTTGAAGAAAACCCATCCATCTGAAGTGCCTAGCTTGTTGTAGCTTTGTCTGTGATTGTAAGTATTGCAGTGGTTGATGATCGGTGTGAACAATGGTTTCTTTCCCCAACAAATAATGTTTCCATTTTTTTACACTTTGAACCAATGCATATAATTCTTTATCATAAGTAGGGTAATTAATCACGGCACCATTAAAAGTCTCAGAATGAAAACAAATGGGCTTACCATGTTGTAGCAAAACTGCTCCCATTGCATAATTACTTGCATCTGTCTGGATTTCAAAAGGTTGTCTTAAATTTGGAAGTGCAAGAACAGGCGCTGAACTGATCTTCTCTTTCAAAGTATCAAAAGCCTTCTGTTGCTTGCCTCCCCATTGAAAAACTTGCTTGACACTTGTCACTGCATGTAATGGAGC
>ML788847.1:1228867-1257200 GCA_009831015.1 Picea engelmannii
CTTTGTATGGGCTCTAACAATGTATTCAACTCCATA
The DNA here is from genome assembly GCA_009831015.1 of Picea engelmannii. Lineage (NCBI taxonomy): Eukaryota > Viridiplantae > Streptophyta > Pinopsida > Pinales > Pinaceae > Picea > Picea engelmannii. The sequence continues at coordinate 1,228,904 of ML788847.1, forward strand.
TTTAAACAAATGATACTTATTCTCATGACGATGAAAAATAGCTTTCCTATCGTACAAATATGGGCTTCCCAACACAATACCACAGATATCCAACGGAATAACATCAATCTCTACCTCATCAATGAATTTTGCAGTGATAGAAAACCTAAGTTTACACCTTCTTGTTACTTGTAACTTAGCATTATCACATATCCAACCAAGAGGGTATGTCTTAGGATGTGGGATTGTTTCCAACTTTAATTTCTTAACAGTTTCTTCAGAAATAAGGTTTGCTTGAGATCCAGTATCAAATAGAGTATCTATCTTAGTATGCTTTGAAACAACCCTTATGTGAAAAAGTTCAATTCTCTCTTTTTCTTGTTGAGTTACATTGATATTATTTGAAGAACTAGTACTTGCATTAGAACCATTACCTTGATAACCCATGGCTGTGATCTTTGTTTCATCACCCGAATCAAAACCTAAATCATGTTGAACTTGCAACAGTCTTTGACTCCCCTTTGTTGTTGTTGCCAAACTTTTTGGGTCTTCTTTCAAGATGAAGTTTCCAACAATGGTCTTCATCATGGCCATCTTTTGAACAATGTTTACATGTGAAATTTTCTCCCTCTTTCTTAACAACAACATTCTTTCTGTCATTGCCCTTGAACTTCTTCTTTCCTTTATCTCCATGGCTGAAAGTCTTCTTGTGACCCTCATGAGTGTCCTTCCTTCCTCTTTCTTCCAAATGAGTCATTATTATTAATTTATCAAAGTGCTCAAAAACGTGCTTTACAATGCTCAAATTGACCAACAGACTGCTCCAATGGCTTCAGAGCGTCCAAAAACCCCTAGTTGGGCTTTTTCGGCACCTCGTTTGGCCAAAAAACAAAGAAGTTAGGCTTCCTGGAAGTCCCCCCTTCAAGCTTGTTGTCTCTGCATCTACAAATTGCACCCTTGTCCATTCAACCTAGCACACACACTATTTAAAGCGTAAAAAACCGACACCGAATGCAACCGCGCCAACGGTGCGAACTGTAGGACGGTTATGGACGTGCCAGCCCCTAACCACCAAGCTCTCGGGCACATGTGGGTCATGGAACTGACCGCATATACAAAAAGGGCTAACCAACAGTTAAGCGCCAAGTGTCGGGCGCATGGACTACCCATTGAAACCGTGCTAACCGTTTGATAAAACAAATGTGCGCCAGCTATTACATTGGGTCATATGGCATATACGGTGTGCAACCGGGGCTCCATTTAAAATACAACTCCCACGTGCGCCCTTCGTGTGGTATGTGGTCGCATGATATAACACAAAGACCATGGGCTGGGGCTAAGCCCCAGCCCGACCCCCGCCCACATATACAATAGTTTGAACTTAAATTAAATGCAAATTGTTATATGGTAAGTAACAATGTGTGGGCGTATTGGTAGGATGGCTCTTGCCAAGAATTTGGACTATGGGAGGTCCATGGTTTGAACCCCATGGAGTACATAAAGTTTTGAACTAACAACCAATACAACAGTGCCACGTGGCAGCCCATGACTGGGCCACGTGGCACCACACCATTTATCAAAATGATGCCACGTGTCGCATTGCGATTCAATCACATCTACCAATAGATGATTTCCACATCACCAACTTCCCTGTCAGCGTACTTCTTGCCACGTCACTTGTATGGCCTTTTCCACGTCAGCTTGTACGGACTGTATGGACTGCACAGTCAACGTCCTTTTTTTACCTGTTTGACGATTCGAACAGATCGTGATATCTCTCACTCCCGACGTCCGTTTGAACCCAAACAAGTTGTGTTGGGTTCTTGATGATGAGGGCTATGCTCTTGTTGGTTTTGAAGTGATTCCGAGCACTTTGAATTTTTGAGCAAAATTTGATCCCCTAATCATATTTAGATGTGATACATTTGTGCATGTTCTAAAATAAAAAATGAGTAAGATGGACAAGAAGGAAGCCAAGTGTATTTTCATTAGATAAAAAGAATGAATGAAAGGATATAATCTCTCGGATCCTGCATCAAGGAAAACAATGTACACTCAAGATATTGTCTTCACAGAAGTTGGAAGTAAGCTCGATACTGAATAAATCGTTCAAACAAGGAATAATACAGAGAAGGTGCAATTTGAACTAAGAAACAAAGAAGACGATTCAAATGAGTCGACTGAATCAGAAGAAGAGGTGGAACAACTGACCTTGGTTGTAAGGAGGTCAGAACGAGTAAGAAAACTAGTTGAAAGGTATAGTCCACTTGACTTCCATTCCGCATTTGTGTTAACTACCATCGACGATGAGCCTAAGTCGGTTGGGTAGGCAGTTGACTTAGTGGAGGGAAAAGTATTGAAGGACGCCATGGTTGAAGAGATGGAATCCTTGTACAAGAATGAGATGTGGGACTTAGTCAAATTACCTAGTGGAAGAAATATTTCCGGTAGAAAATGGCTATTCAAGAAGAATATGAATGTAGCAGGTCAAGTCAAGAAATTCAAAGCTCAACTGGTAGCGAAAGGATATTCCCAAGTCGAAGGATTCGACTTCGGTGAGATTTTTTCTCCTGCTGCAAAATTAACTTCCATTAGATTACTAATGTATTTGGTTGCAAAATTTTATCTAGAAATAGAAAAGATGAATGTAAAAACAACGTTCCTACATGGGGACCTAGAAGAATAAATCTACATGAAACAACCTAAAGGATTTGTAGTAAAGGGAAAAAGATATTTGGTGTGCAAACTAAAAAGATACCTTTATGGTCTAAAGCAATCACCAAGGATGTGGTATGAAAATTTTGACATGTACATCTGTATTTTGGGGTTTATGAGAAGCAAAGATGATCACTGTAATATATATTCCAAAGAAGAAGGTGGATGTTTCATATATGTAGCATTGTATTTCAACGACATTTTGTTGATTGGAAAAAACATGAATACAATAAAGGAGATGAAGAAGCAACTATCCTCCAAGTTCGACATGAAGGATCTAGGTGCAATGAACTTCATTATGGGAATGGAGATCAAGAGAGATTGAGGAGATAGAAAGATGTTACATATCAAAATTCCTCGCTTCGATAATGTCATGTTCTCATTGTCATAAGTGTCATAAGTGTCATGAGTGTCACACTTTTTTTGCAAGTGTCGTAAGTGTTGCATTCTCATCATGTAAGTATCACATTGCAAACAACACCATGAAAAAACTTGATACAACCCCTAAAACATGTTAGAATAAGAAGCCCCATCATTTGACATTCGACACAAAGTGTTTTTCTATGAGAATTGGTCATCTTGACAACTTTTGGATAGATCAACGCTCCCCTACTCATATACAGAGAGATTTAGCGCTCCTTTCCCATCTCACAGGGAGCATTGTAGCACTTTGTTGCCCACTATAAGGGAGCGTTGAATTGGTTGAGAAAATCTTGAAGGAAATCCCCTTTTTCTCCAAGGACAACTATAGATGGATCAAGTTGGTTTGGATCAAATCTAACCCTCAGGATGCATCTAAGGGAGATATCACAACTGATGGAGCCATATCCTCTACTAATCCCAAATACAACCAAGGTGGTTGAGCCTCTCAAAGCCTATAAATGGAGGCATTCTCATGGTGAACAAAAGAGGAAAAAGAATTGGCAAAACATTGTTATTTTGATCATGGATCTTTCAAGCAAGGGGTTGGACAAGAAGGACTTGGAGAGGCTACTCAACATCATCTGAAGATTGTAAGTGTCTCTTTAAATTTCACATCAATATACTTGACCTATTTCCTTCTAGTACGTGTTTACATGTACTTGTATATGCTTGTTTTAATCTTCATAGATAGATTGATTTTGTCTAATCCATTAGAGTAGGAGATAGTTATTTGTCTCTTGTGATCCATTGCATGTACTATTCGAAACTCGCAGATTGGAGCAGCTTGGACAAACATAGAAAGTGAGGTACATCATACTTTCCCTCCTCTCTTTTTCGATGGACATAATTACTTTATAGGAATGGTAGTTTCCAAAGGTAGTTTTCTGTCTTGGTAGAGGGGTCTGTACTCCAAGGGAAAATTCACCTGTCCGTAGGGGAATTATTCCGTAATAGAAATTGACAACTCCATTGGGGAATGAATTCTCAATTTTTGTTATTTCCTTGGTTTCATCCGCACTCTTGCCTATCCTTAGATCCCATTTGTTGATTTGATTTGTCCTTACATCTCTCATCTTTGTTAAGTTGTCTTACAGAGTCTCTGACTAAGTGTCCCTGAGTTTTTCAGTTTTCTCGATTTTTCTAAACTTGTCTCAGGACTAACGCCCTCTTTAGTTTAAGTTAGAGCGTTGATTTCTTGATCGACGCTCCCTTAGAGTGTATTAGGGATCGTTGTAGCGCTCTGGTTCTTTAACTACCAGAGCGTCGATTTTTCTTTCCTTGAAAAATTGAAATTCTCTTACTTGTTGGGCATAATCCTTTGATAATTTTATTTGACTCAGATCTTATTCTTTTAAGTCTTAATTGAGTTTGTGTTCTCTTTCCTTATTGCAAAATTAACCTTTTTCTCTCAAACATGGTTTCTTTTTTTCTGGTATTTTTTATTATCTGATTGATTGGAGGTTTTCATAAGGAAGTTCATTAATCACATTATTGTTTACTTTGTCTTTGATCCCTTACTCAATTCTACGGAATAATTTTAAGTATGATTTTTTGTTTTTGGTGTTTTTCATTGAGTGGATAGTTTGTTCTTCTTTTAGTCTCTTATTGACCATTGAGAGTGTCTTTGTTTGTGTACTTTTGCTCCGTCTTTTTCAAAATCACATCATTTTCATTATTAGTGAAAGCAAGAAGCATTAGATGAACTTTTCAATTTACATTCACAATCAAACAAATAAATACTTTTATGCATTGGTTTTGGATTTTGGAAAGGTTCTCTTTATAATTTGGCCAACAACCATGACTTTAAAATAAATAATAAATAATTAAAGTAAAAAACAACCATGGATTTTGGAAAGGTCAAGATATACTTGTATGTTTTGGTTTTGGTTTTGGAAAGGTTCTCTTTAATATTAGCCAACAACCACAACTTATCCACTTTACAAGTACTAAGTCTTACCCATGTTTTCATTCCAGATTTATTTTGGATCAATAATCCACACAGATCCTGTTCTATATATATATATATGAGATTTAGTGTATTATTAGTCCCTTCCAAAGGCATAGGGACTATAGCAATGAGTCGGGCATTGACTCAGTATTAATTTAACCTTTGGCTTTAATTTTCTTTCCATTTCCAAAGTTTAACATTAAGAGATCTTAATAATAATTTTATTGATATTAAAATAAATTTAAAATTTTTATTTTTCTAGGTTTCTATTAGATTTCAACTTCACTCTCTTATTGTAGAGATGGCGGCGTGCATTAATTGACGTTGAAGGTGAATTATAACAATTGCACAGTTGTCAAGTGTTCGCATTTTTATGAAACATCTTTTCCCATCGCTGTCAGAGGTTCACCACCTTTGCTGTCTATCCAGTGTTGTATTGGAAGCCCGGGTCATTTAATTCCTTTTCTAGCCTAACTGACAATCTTGACAGGATTTCAGGTTTGACGTCTCATCGCCTCTATTCTTATGCGTTGCGTGAGTTGGGTTCTTCATGCAAGTAGTCGATTTTGGAAACCCCTTCACCCTGTGTTGGATCTATTCTTCCATTGGTAGAATCTTGAGGCAAGGATCTTGAAGCAATTTGTGCCCAAATTCCATGGTGGGAAATGACACTTTTGTTGAGCTTCTCGAGGGTGAGGTGTTTAAACATTACTATGATGGCGAGTGGATAGCATCTGCTTTGGGGAAGTTGGTGGACATTATCAATCCTATGACCAACAAGACTCAGTACAGGGTTCAAGGTTCATCTTTTCATATTTTCGTGGCTTTGTCTTTTGTTCTCGGCTTAGGCGGGGAAGCATTGGAATCTGTTTGTTTTGAGAAATTTAGAAAGAAGTCATCTATGGTGCAAATTAACTCATTTTGTGAGCTATGATGTGGAAAAATGTTCTTTTTTTTACTTGAAAATGGATGAGGGGGGTTTTTTCTGCGGGGTAACTGGAATGTGGGGTAAATGGAAAATGTGTGTTGAATGTTTCCTTTCAGAGGAGATTTGTGTTCAGAAATTTGTTTCTTTTGTACTTGAACACGAATGAGAGGGTTTTCTTTTGGGCGGGGTAAATGGAAACTGTATGTAGTATGTTGCATTTCAGAGAAAATTCATGTTCTTTCCAGTTGTAAATTGCCAAGATTTGTTGTTCTAGCAGTTTATTTGAAGAATTTCTTTCATGATAGGACTTTTGTGATTGTCAATTGTCTGAACTATATTTCTACATTGGTTTTTCCTATAATCGAAAGATTGGCTACTTTCCGGACAAGACGGAGAAATCTGGACTACTTTGCGTCGTCCTTTTCATGTAAATAAAATATTTGTTGTGCTATCAAGATGTACTACTATCAAGGGTGGTTTATGCAATATTAACAAAGAATCCGTCGTGTTTTTTGTTGGTTCTGGTTTCGTTTCTCCCTCTAATTAAAAAAATGCTGGCATCTTTATAATACTGTTCAATTGTGGCTTGATAAGCTTCATCTAGTTTAAATAATGGATCCGATTAGTGGATTGGCCAATTTCTGTATATAATCTCTTTTTGCATCTACGTTTTTATCCAACCCCCAATTTCTGTATATAATCTCCTTTTGCATCTATGTTTTTATCCAGCCCCTTCTCTTTGAACGGTTGCGGATTCTCTTTTGTGATTAGCTCTAGTTAATGGTGTTTTTGTGCAAATATTGGTCGACTTTTTACTGGGTTGGCCTTTTTCTGGTCTAGTGACGATAATGATGGCATCTTTTAATGTAGTCATGATCAAATTTTACTCATTCTTCCCCTCTGTAATGCCTATTTTATTTTCTATTTTCAGCTTGTACGCAGGAAGAAGTGAACAAGATTGTGGACTCTTCTAGGGTTGCTCAAAAGGAATGGGCAAAGACTCCCCTCTGGAAGCGGGCATAGCTTCTGCACTGTGTAGCTGCATTATTGACAGAACACAAGAATCCCATAGCAGAATGTCTTGTCAAAGCAATTTCCAAACCTGCAAAGGATGTTGTTACAGAGGTAGCCATTTCAATCTTATTATTCTTCATTCGTGGTTTACTGGCTCATTTCCTTGCTATTTTAAAGTTTGGTATTGTGTGTGGAGCTGGTTTGAGATTTACATAATTTTGGCAATGTTTGTTTTTGCAGGTTGTAAGGTCCGAAGATCTCATTTCTTATTGTGCTGAGGAGAGAGTGAGGATCCTCTTTGAAGGAAAATTTCTTGTCTCGGATAGCTTCCCTGGCAATGATAGAAACAAATTTGTCCTCAAAGGTATTTACATTTTCTCTCAGTTTCTGGGCCAACTCCACAGCTTATTACGTTAACTTAAAAAGTTCAATAATAGTGGCATTTTTGCTGAAACATACTTGAAACATAACAATTCTGGGAAATACCCTGAAAGCACTAGGTATTTTTATCTATTTTATGTATGTTGTTAACAAGTTATTTCCAGATCAGTTATAACATCGTATATGTTTATCTTTACCTTGCATATTCCTCTAGGTGTCATTTTAGCTATTCCTCCATTGAACTATCCTGTGAATCTTGCTGTGTCTAAGATTGGCCCTGCCCTTGTTGCTAGAAATTCGATTGTGTTGAAGCCGCGAAAACAAAGGTAATCTTCTTTGCTTATAATGAATTTTTGTGGGGAAAGTGAAATTTTCATATTAACAACATATATAAAAATTACAAAAAGAGATATTTGACCTGTCTTTCTTCATATGATTTGATAGAATACATAGATTTTTTATCCTCTATTTAGCTTTTTCTTAAACAAGGCAAAATGAAAGTTTTTCCCCTTAACCAGGCATTAGTAGTTTAGCCATACAAAGATATATTGGCAGTTTGGCCATACCTCTAACCGAACAAGTGGCGCTTCCATAAGAATACCTTACGACATAAATAACTTCTTGTCCTTTGACCGAACAAGCGACGCTTCCATCAGAATACGATACAGATGGAAATTGATTATTCAGACCCTGGACAACTTACTCAGTTTCTTCATGAATGTTCACCATTTCGTGTGCCCACTAGTCATCTGACAAAACTGAGCAGCCTGTAACATCTATAGCAGAGTTCAACTTGGACAGATTGTGTGCAACATCGCTACCACGATAAAGTTGGTTGTCTCAATTTCTTTACTCCTTTTGAATTTTGTCAACAGTAAACGAAAACATACACAAATATATGGAGTACAAAGCGGCTGCCCAAATTTAGGGCAGATCCACTTTCTTAAATCAAACTAGCCCAGAGCCATTTTACGTTAATGTTCGATCAGATAGATCCCCAAAAAAATTATTTTTATATTGGTATTACAACTCGTAGTGAACTATCACCTCAAATTTATGGTAGTCAGGGCACCAACATATCTCATTCAAACTTTACTTTATGAATAGAAGTGAAATTACTATATATCCCCCAAAAAATTTATTTTTATATTGGTATAACAGCTAGTAGTGAACTATCACCTCAAATTTATGGCATTTATGGCAGTGAGGGCACTGGCATATCTCATTCAAACGTTACTTTATGAATAGAAGTGAAATTACTATATATGTATGTACAGTTGAATTTTAAAATTTTTGTATACACGTAGGACTGCATATGGAAAAACCACTCCAAAAAAGTCGTAATATGTAATACAACTTTCTTTAAAGTTGGTCACATGGGAAGACAGTCAGAATTGATTCCATTAAACTAATTGTTTTAAGGGTTGCTTGGTAGACAACCTTTTATCACTGCAGAAAGCAGATATAACGTGCAAGTCTTCTATTAACAACAATTAGTTTTTAAGACTATAGCAATGAGTTTTTGTTATTGGTCCCTAAGACTATAGCAATGAGTTTATTGTTGACTTTAAATCTATGTGCTATGTGTTAACATAGGAAATCAATATATGTATTTTTTTAAATAATAAAAAAACATATTTTTCTAAAATTTAATTGACTAATATCTTTGATGTGTTATTGCAGGCTTCACACCATTCAATGTATAAAATTGATTACACAATTAATGAATTTTCCAGTTTGACCCGACAAGAATGTTGGGTATTCGGTACGAATGTTTACTGTGTCTTCTCTAAGAAACGGATGGACGGTTCGATCCTGCTCTGTGCATTGTTTTCATTGTTGTCAAACTGTATTGTATTCTCTCTGTGAGCCTCCTGTAATTTTTTTCCTTTGTTTTTTCAGCGCATATGCCGCCTGCACCGCATGCCCAGGATAGTGACCGTCAATTTGATTTCTCATTAAAATATTCGTCGTGCATCAGTGTTTTTTAATGCCACTGTACTCGGAGGTCCTTCCGAGTTACGCTGCCAAGAGGCGAGCCGTGCCAAATGCCCATTAGTCTTCTTGATTGGAAGCCCTGGCACATGGCAGTCAACCCACGCTGGCAGATAAAACCAATGGTTGAGTTCCGCATGTCAATATGCCCCAGTCTGCCAAAAGAAAAAAAATTGTCGTTTGACTGGCCAGGAGACTACATCGGCAATAACCAGGCCAGTTTGTGCCATTACAAATTCGTTGGCATATTGTTATATCCAGGTTACATCCTTGCTCACTTTTCTCTATCTTATGTCTAGATTCGGATTATTGACATTATAAAATGGAAGTTTAAATTCTTTTTATATATATACACACATTCAGCTTATCAAACTTTCATTGTATTGTCAGTACCGAGAATAGTGGGTATTAAACTTTAATTTTTTTGTAGACAAAATAGCTAAATGATATTAACTATTTATAACAGGGACTGCGTTACCATGCAACCTTTGTTGAATATATTATATGCAATAAGATCCCAAGATCCCAAGTACCGTTCAAAATATATATATATATATATATATATATATATATATATATATATATATATATAACCGATTTAGCATGCAGTAAAATCTCCGCAACCAAGATCATTTTTTCAGAGCTTATGCAAGCAGTGTGTCTCAGAGAACTTATATCACTGTCAATACCGTGGAATTTAATCCACATAGTATAATCCTAATCCTAGAATCACCTGAAGGCTGAGATATGTAATATATATGTAATTTGCCACAGAGAATCACCACAGGTGCAAAATTACCAAACAGAATCACTGCAGGTTCAAAATGGAATCGCTGTGGAGAAACCGGTCCGCTGGTTCAATACATAAGTCACCAATCACCGCAGAGAATCCGGTCTTTATTTACTGCAGGTTCAATAAAAGGTTCACCGCAGAGAACACCCACGTAGAGATGCACGTAGAATATAATAATTTAGTCTTTTAAAATTACGAAAGAGAATCGCTGCAGGTTCAATATAGAATGGCTGAGGAGAATTCGGTGAAATATTTTATTTAAGATGGACATTAAAATATTTTTTCTTAATTTTATCTTTCAATACTTATGTCAAAAATGAAACTCTCATACTGAAATATAGAAAACACTAATTAATAAAATAATTAATTTTTACTTTTTTGAATATTTGATTTAATATCACATTAAAATATTTTGTTGTTATTAATGTCTTTTTTAATAGCTTTAAAGATGTAAAAAGTGTCTAAAAAATAATTAAAATATATTTACTTAAACAAAATTTTGTAAAATAAAATTATATATGATGGTGGTGGTGGTGGTGGTGGTTAAAGTCCATTGAAACCAAAAATTGTCTATCTCACCTTCAGAAATGTAAGAGATTAATTAGATTTTTTTATAATGTTATTTCCATGTTAAAAGAGTATTAGAAGAAATATTCCAAAATCATCTTAGTTTTGATAACTTAGAAAATTATTTAAAACTAAAAATATAAATTAATAAACTATAATTTATTTTTTAAATTTATTTTTCTTACAAAATTAAATATTTTATCATTTAATTAAATTAAAATTTTAACATAATAAATAAATTTCTCAAAAATAATCATATCTAATTTAACTATATTTTGAACCATTTATAATTTCAGGCTTCTTTTCACTTTTCACATGATTGTATTATGAAAACTTCAAAAATGATTTGCCTTCTTATACTCTTTGGCCTTCAACACTAAATTGTTCTAGTGTCAAGTGATTGACGTTTCAACTTCTCCAAACAAGCTCCATAATTGTCATTTCATTTCATTTCATTTCATTTCATGTACATGTACATGTACATGTTTATGTGCACTAGCATTCCCATCCATATATTGACTTCTTGGTTGCGCCTTCAAAATTGTATTTTCCATGTGCACTCGTTCCGTTTATAATTTTTTTTTAATAATTATAATAAATTATTTTTTTAAATAATGTTACATAAAAATTGAGTGTAAAGGAAAAACAAATATAAAAGAGAAAAAAAAACAAGTCAGAAGATAACTAAATTATACATCCCAATACATTATAAATTCATGAAATTTACTGTATTTTTTACTTCACTCTTAGCACCAATAGACACTCATATATCCATGAAATTTACTGTCTTTTTTACTCCTAACTCTTAGCACCAATAGACACTCACATATCCACGTTGCCTTAAAGACATCAATACATAGATTCCTCCGTGATATTTATAGAGTTAAAATCAATACATAGATGTCTAAGTGATATTTATACAATTAACATGGGTAAATTTGACCAAATCAACTTTGATTAAATATCAATGAGACCGTCAATATGATCCAATCAAATTTGATTATATTAATGAGATGTCATATTATATTATATGTCTTTGTAAAAATATTAAATTTCAAGAGAGATTCTTAAAATTATGTTTTAAGAGAGATTAAGAAAATTATGTCATGTGTATATATGAAATAGCTAAAATATAGTTGTGCATAAACAATCTTTTGTCTTTACAAAGTTTGGATTGAGTGATATATTAAGAATATTGATAAAATTGATTTTTACTAATAATTATTTTTTATATAATTTAATTTTTTTTATAAAATTTTTAAATAAAATTTTAATTTTATATACGTGGAAATATTTAATATATTAATAGTTACTAGTGCATTGCTTGAATTTATTAGAGTAGATAAGAATGTTAAATAACAATAATTGGTTTTTTTCTCTATTTTATAATTTCTTCTTTACTTTATAGATTATAAATAAAATAAAAACATACATATAAATAATAATAATGATTTTCAACATAATAATACATATTCATAGAAAGTTAATATCCAAGAACTCAATTTATTAAATTTTTTTAATTTTAACAGAAATCAATATTCAAATTAACCAATAATTAAAAAATATTTCATTATTTATATTCATTTAAATAAAAATACAAATGCAAAAACTTATTTGTAACCATGTTTGGCTAGATATAGGTTTTGGGAGAGATCCTAACTTTTTCACATTAGATATGGAGAAATTACATTGCCCTGACCTACATATAACACTACCAAGGTTCATGCACTATGTTGGGTATTCTCCTTTATCACAAACTGATCTCCCAATTTCCCTTGTGTACCTAAGGCAATGATCCATTTTCAAATAAATAGTAGATGAAAGGTTTTATATCCAAAAATAATGGCCATTTATATAGTTATTATCTTTAATTGAGAATTATTTAATATATTAGAGGGCTGTTGTACACTTTTCTTCTTTATTTTTATTTTTTTATTAATACATGGCATTAGGAAAATAAATATATGACATTATCCCCTCCTCGAATTCCTATGTCCTAAAAACCTTGATTTCATTTTCAACAAATTTCAAAATTTAATATGATATCAAACATTTTTGTTAAAAAAAAAATACATTTATAAAGATAAAATGTTCAAACCTCTTATCTCTTCTAAAAATGTTAAAACATCATTTTCTAATCATCATGAAAGTTGATTCTAGAACAACCAATATCAATAAATTAATACATTATCCAATAATAACATAATGTGAACAAGTTATGTTATATTCTAAAAACATAAATTCTATAATGTTAATAATAGAAAGTAAAATAGTGTTTGAAATGAATAATCTAAATACAAATACAAAATCAAATGAAAAATAAATACTATATAAATTAACAAACCTAAATAAATTCTGAAATAATTAAATTTATGAAATTAATCATCAAGTTAACAAATTGTAAATATGAAATGATTAATCAAATCAATAAATACATATTGTACATATACAACAACTAAATAAAAGAAAACTGAAAATCTATCATAGACTAAGCCACTGAGAATAAATAAAAAACACACACACAAAAAAAATGTAAGTATGCCAAAATAAATATTTATTCATTGATAAAGATTTCAGGATAACTAATAATAACCTAAATGGTTTTAGAAATAGTCATGGATTCCTATAAATTGGATGTTTCCATGTCCATATGACATTCACAACAATATAAATTAAGTGTGCCATTAAGTCCGAGTCTTTTCTCATCAAATACAACTAAATTTGTTTAAGGATGGTTAACCTAATGGCATAAATGTTTTTTATGACCTAAAAATATTTCGAACTATCCTGATAGGTTATATTGCTAAAACCTAAAATATATCTAAATCTTACCAAATTAAAATTACTGTGCCAATCCCGTGTGTCTTTACCTAGTTCTTCTTAGCATGTAGCATAAAAATAAAGTGTGTTTGTGTGCTCTTCGTTGGAGAATGAAGTAGCATGCAATGAAGAAAGATTTTGGCCGGGGACTGATCTTTCACTAGAGGAATTCGAGATCTACCGCATTCATTACCTCCCTATTGTCTTTTGACTTACTCAACATTGAAATAGTCTGTGTTGGCACACTAATTTTGTGGACTTACTCAACATTGAAATACTCTGCGTGGGCACACTAATTTTGTTGGAAATTAAATGTATCCCAATTTGTTTTATAATTTTTAGAATTAATTAAAGGTTTTATGTAGTATTAGGATAACGTTTTGATATTTTTAGTTTTACAGTATAATTTTACAATCAAATTTTTATGTATTTGGATAACTTGTCATGTTATTAAACTAATGTTCAACGTAGAAATAGAAAAAGAAAACTGTTATTTTTTGATATAATAAAAAACAATAATTTTCTAACATTTTATTCGTCAATAATTTTTTTAGAAGCTTATAATTGATAGCAATTTACTCATTAATATACAATACAAACTGATCCGTAAAACCTTCACAAGCTACGAGGTGCATGCAATATTCTAACGATCCGGAGACTTTCTACCAACTTTTTGTGGAATGGACACGGGAAAATGCATTGTTTTCATCTTTGTAGCTGGGAATCTTGGCTAGGCCCAGAAAGGCGGGTGGTTGGGGCCTAAAAAATCTACATTCCTTCAATACGGCCCTCCTGGCCAGCTCATTTTGGAGAGCTCTCACACTCAACAGCATTTGGCACAATATTGTAGTGGATAAATACCTTGGCTCAGCAAATCTCAGTGACTGGCTTCGTAAGCAATCGCTTCACCAAAAGAACGCCTCTCCCTTCTGGAAGGGCTTGGTCCTTTCATCTCCAATCATCCTCCATTGGCTCAGATGGAAACCGGGCACAGGTATTGAGATCCAAACTGGCAGAGACATGATTGTTGGTCTGGAAGACAGATCGCTACTTCACTCGGAGCTGTGTTCGAAGCTCACTTCCCAAAATTTCCAATATCTTGCTCAGATCAATCTATCGACCGGATCCTCCACTCTACCGGATCATTGGCTAATGAAAGCGATTTGTCTCTCAGTGGGCGAATGGCAACTGATTGGAAAATTTTTATTTTTAATCTTAAGTGCGCTGGTATATCACTCAATGATAATCCTGATACTTTAGTGTGGACAGGCGGAGATGCATCTGGCAAACCTACTGTAAAAAACATTTATGAAGCACTTATGATTATTCAAAATCCTGTTCTGGATTTGTCTTGGCGTTCACAGGTCTGGAAGTGGAGGGTTCCACTTAAACAAAAACTTTTTGTTTGGCTGGCTGGGATGAATCGAATTTTAACTTGGGATGCCCTCCGCCGGAAAGGTTGGGAAGGCCCCGGCTTTTGTCCTCTCTGTCGAAGAGCTCAGGAAGACATCCAACATTTATTGATTCACTGTGAGTTTACTAAGGATGTTTGGAGCAGACTTTCAAAGCATTTTAATCTACTTTTCTCCTGGAGCGGCGATTCATTATTCGACTGTTTCTCCTCCTGGCAATTGAACAAAACATTGTCGTCTCCCTTGGCAGTTTACACCTGTTGGAATGTGTGGATTGAACGCAATAAAGCACTGTTTGAAGATAGACCTCCATCCACGCTGGCTGTTTTCCACAGGGTCATAGCATCATTTTCCTGGCAGCCGTCTTCAATAAAGCCCCATTTTATTAAAGACATTGACCTCAGTCTGCCAGAAGGTTTTACTATGGCATGCTTTGATGGAGCTGCCCAAGCTAAGGGTTCCTGCTGCGGGGCTGGAGGTATTTTTAGAACCCACCAGTCGAGAATCACTAAGTGGATTCTCAATTGTGGTCCGGGAACAAACACAAAAGCGAAGCTCATGGGGTTATGGGTTTCCCTTTTTCTTGCTTCCCGTTGGTCCATTACTCACTTGCTTGTCAGGGATGACTCGAATACTCACTTGCTTGTCACGGGTGACTCGAAGGTCATCATTGACTGGATTTCACAAAAATCCAAGCTCAGTGCGATCAATGTTGATCCCTGGAAACAAAAAGCAATGGATCTAGCCAAAGGTTTCACCAATATCCGCTTTCAACATTTTCCCAGAGCATACAACGGTGAAGCTGATGCTCTCTCCAAGAGAGCGTTAAAGGAGGTAGCAGGTTGTTTATTGTTATTTCACAGTGACAGTGGGGTCGAGAGCCAAATCTCAACCATCAATATCTTTTGATTCTTCTCCAGGCCGTCACTCATCTCAGGGTTTCTTTTTGTCTGTTATTAACTAGTCTTTGGCCGTAGCCTATCTTTTCTCGTTGCTTCTTTCCTTGTTTTATTCCCTGTCCTCAAGAAACAGATCATCGGATATGGAAAATCTCCAGTGTTTATTTTTTTGTAAAAGGACCATTGGGGATGTGATTCTGAACCCCAGAACAGTAAATGATCCGCCGATATGGTTTATTCCATGTATAGCCGTCAAAATTCCAGCGAATGAACAGCGATAGAAATCTTTGTAACTATTGTTCAGTATGGAGTGGCCGACTTGACAGTAGCTATGGATCGATGAATATCCTCCATGTGGTTTAGCGCTGTAAATAATTTTATACTTTTTATAAAATTGTGGAATTTTTTTTCATGGAAAAAAAAAAAAGTAAACCTTCACGAGCTACGAGGTGCATGCAAGTTCCGAAAGATATGATGAATATCCTCCATGTGGTTTAGCGCTGTAAATAATTTTATACTTTTTATAAAATTGTGGAATTTTTTTTCATGGAAAAAAAAAAAAGTAAACCTTCACGAGCTACGAGGTGCATGCAAGTTCCGAAAGATATGACAAATTCAATTATTGAAGAGGAATATTTAGATCCTTTTCCAAATAAGTCCAGTTGTGGGGTGCCACTTACTATTGTAGCCATCGTCACTGTCAACATAGTTACTATTTTAGCCATTTTATTATATAGTCTTAGTAATTTTATTATATAGTTTTAGATTTTCTCTTGATTTTGGGTGAGACCTCTTTTATATATATTTTTTCATTTACATGGTATTTGTTCATCCATCTACATTCTTTCGGATGAAAACATTTATTTTTAAATATAATAAAAACAAATATTTTTCTAACATTTTATTGATTAATAAATTTCATCAATTAAAAATAATTTTCTAACCGTTTATTGGCCAATAAATTTCATCAGTTAATATAACTTTCAAGTCTAATTTGATAATAATTACTTAGCTAGTTATTGAGGATGACTACATTGCCCAAACTTGTATCTCTTGTTTTCAATAATGAATTATTGTAATTTTTTGAAAAAAACTTGCTTCAACTTTATTAAATGGGGTTGTGATTTGATTTATATTATTTTTTATTAGTGAGTTATTTGCATTTTATTATAAGATATTTAATGTGTATTATTTGATTTACAATAACTTTAAATCAAATTATACAAAATCTTAATATATTAAATGTTTTATAACTACATATTTATTTTCAATTTTTTTAATCTACAAATAAAATTTAAAATCAAATTTATAATGTAATTATTATTATTATATTTGACAATCAATCAATTAAACTATTTTTCATCTACTTTGATTTAACTTTTACAATATCAAACATGCATATAAATATGAGACAATTTGCATAATTATTGTTGAAAGTAGATTGGAAAGTGTCCATAACACTACTAAAATCCAAAACATTCAAATCCAAGACATTCAAATTCAAGATAACCACTATTAGAAGGCACTATAAATAAACACTATAAACAATTATCCTTGTTTGTTAAGGCTTTTTAAGTTACATAAATAGACACTATAAACAGTTATCCTTGTTTGCTAAGGCTTTTAAAGTTACATAAATATTCAAGTTTCTTTTCTTTGCTTCTCTAATCTCTACTATGGATTTTGTATATAGTTAAAGATATAGTTATAATTTTTTTTTTTAAATTATATAATATTTTGGTCATTAATATTAAATTATCTTGTAGTGGGCTTTTGAACATTAAAAAATTAAAGGAAGTTTGGAGTTAGAATATTCTCAACCATTAGTTTTTTTTCATGCATGTTTATCTTTCCAACTGACCTCATTCATAATAATTTTTAAAAATAAATTATAAACTTTGAAGTGACCTCATTCATAATAATTTTTAAAAATAAATTATAAACTTTGAAGTGACCTCATTCATTTTTAGTGATAAATTTAAAAAATAGATTGTAAACTTTTTATTGGGTTTTTGAACATTAAAAAATTAAAGAAAGTTTGGAATTAGAATATTTTCAACATTTAGTATTTATTTTTTGCATGTATGTTTATTTTTCCATATTTTTAATGTTGGAAATATGTCAACAAATTTGGTCACATGTAGATGCACTTGCACATGAGCATGCATGCAATCTATTTATGACATGTTCCTGTAATTATGTGATCAGTCTGTGTAATTGAGTGATAGATGTTATATATACGAGCATACCTATAAAGGTAGAGTACAATGTGAGTGCAAGCGAGTACATTATGTGAGGAGAGGATGGTTGTATGCTTATGAAGACTAATAATCATTGCCCATGGTTTTTTCCCGATTTGGGTTTCCACATAAATCACTGTGTCAAGTGTGTGTTATTCTTGGTTTGATGCGTGTTTAATATAGCTCATTTATGCTATGTTATATGCTATGTTTTTCTTCCACTTCCCAACAAATGATATCAGATCGGATTAAGTAGGTGCCATAGGTGATCTAAAGAAAATTATGTGCAGGTTTTCTATGAATACAAGGCGGCATAAGATTGAATGAGTATCAAGTCATTGACGCTCCCTAAACAGTGTTAAAAGTCATCAACACATACAATTTGTGCACCACATAACACCAACAAATCCATGCTCCCCATCCACACATAATGAGCGTTGATTTCAAAACTAGCGCTCCCTTTCCACCCGTAGAGGAGCGTCGATCTTTAAGACATTTTTTTTTAGCATGATTTAAAAGTATTTGAGTGGTATAAACTAAAGTTTTGCAAAGGGTATGAAAGGTTTCTTATCTTATTAAGGTTGTTAAGGGTGACATGGTCATGACCTTTAATGTTTTTTAATAAAACAAGTGGGTGAGGTGGAGTATAAGTTCCCCATTATTAAAGAGTGAGTGGATGTCATATAAATATTTTTTCATGGGGAGGATATTAAATATTATTTTTAAAGAGTTGAAGTTTTGTGGATTGGGTAAAGGTTTTATTAAGGTATAGAAATATTTATTAAATATTTTTTAAAATATTTTTATTATTAGTTTTGGGTTTAATATTTAAGTATAAGGTAATTTTTCTATATAAAGGGTTTGGTTTTATAAGTAGTGGTTTTGGATTTTTTTTTTTGCTAATAGTGAAAGTGTGGAGTTTTAAGTTTGAGGTGGAGAAATTCAACGGTAAGAATAAATTTTCACTATGGAAACTCAAGATGCAAAATCTGTTTGTGCAACAAGGATTGCAAAAGGCCTTGGCTAGAAAGTCAAAGAAACCAGCAAGCATGAAAGACCAGCACTGGGAGGATCTGGATGCAAGATCCCTCAATACTATTTGTTTGTGTCTGGAAGATGAGGTGTTGTTTAACATCGTTGAAGAGGTGACAACAACAGGTTTGTGGACCAAATTGGAGGGTCTGTATATGACAAAGAAATTTTCAAACAAAATCTTGTTGAAGAGGCAATCGTATAGCTTGCGGAGGAAAGAAGGTATGAAAATTGTTGATCACTTAAATGTTTTCAATACTCTGATTTGTCAATTAACTAATATGGAAGTAAATTTTGAAGATGAGGACAAGGAGGTTACAGTACTGTGTTCGTTTCCTGAGTCTTGGGATCATCTTTTCACAACTTTGTGGTTTAACACAACAGATTCCATTGATTATGAAACTGTTGTCAGAGCTTTTTTGTCTGAGGAGATAAGGAAAACATCTGGTAAAGAAACCTCAATAACAAAAGCAATGGTGGTCAGAGGTCGATCTATAGAAGGAGGGCAAGATAAAAAAGGTACATCCTGGTCTAAGTCAAAAGGCAGTAAGGGTAGGGAAAAATGTTGGTTTTGTGGCAAAACTGGGCATCTCAAGAAGGATTGTTGGAAAAGACAACAATCATCCAAAGAGGACTCCACAAAAGAAGAAAATTCAACTACAGATATGGTTGATGAAGTTTTGTCTGTCTGTTGTGTCTCTCCACTTGTGTTCACATAGAAGGTGCAGGGCGGTGATGATTGAGTCACCATGAAATAATAATAATAATAATAATAAAATTGTATTTACTTTGGAGTTGTAAAAATGATTGATTGCATGTAAATGTGCATATGTCTGTAAGACCTGGATAAGCATGTGTACCCCTCATTTATCAAGTCACCTATGAAAAGTATAGACATAGATTTAGGTAGATTGAATATGTGGGGGGGCATGTATGTTGGGTTAACCATGACTCGGTGAAAGAGTTAATGAGTTAAATCTTTTTTTAGGTCAAATCAGTTGGTTTTTTAGGTCCATGTGTTTTGGGTATTACGTGGTATTGTGTCCATGGATTGCATGTAATGAAGCTTATAAAAGACTTGGTGAACTCCATTGTAAATGGGCCTGGAGGTAAGCAGTGAAGGATTACTTGGCTAGCTTGGTCGGATTTGGTCAAGGTTGTTCGAATGCAAAGTTTGAGGTGGACCATTGTGTCCAATTTATAAAGGTGGTTCTGTAGAAAGGTTGATGTGTTGGCAGTTCAATCAAGTGTTTGAGAATATATGATGAAGGTAAGTTCATATATATGGAACTTGGAAAGTATCACAAGGAAGTTGGGATCGAATAGGCATGTTCAGTAATGCCAAGTTGCAACAGTAATTGTGGACAGAAGCAGTTGTGCTATTTGGTAACTTGGTCACCATCAGTTGCAAAAGATAGGAAAATTCAAGAAGAGGTATGAACATGTCATCTGGTAATTACTCAAATGTGAAATTATTTGGTTGTGATGCTTATGATTTTTTATCAACTTTCTAAGTAGGACCCATATCAAACAGGTAGATCTTTGATATGGTGATGATGTTAAGGGGTGTAGACTGTGGGATTCTACTACCCACATAAACATCATGGACAAAGATGCATTGTTTGATGAATCTCCTTTTATAAAATCAAATATAGTAAAATATGAAAGGTTCAAAGCATGGCTGGTAGCAGAAAGGTATTTGGAAGGTATTGATTTCCATGAAAGTTTCCCACCAATTGTTAAAAGCTTGTTTCTATTCATGTTGTGTTAGCACTAGTTGTGATAGTACAACTAGATGTTAAAATTGTTTTACATGGAGTTTTTTGGATAAGGGGATGTATATGGAACAACCAGAACAGTTAGTTCAGGATCGCAAAAAAAGATTTGTTTGCAAACTCAAAAATCATTGTATGGATTAAAGCATGCTAGGAAAATGGTACAAGATGTTTGATTCCTTCATGGTACAAGAAGTGAGTATAACCATTATGTTTATGGTAAATTCATTATCTTGGTGTTATATGTTATGCTTGTTGCAAGCACAAGCATGGTTAAGATCAAGAGGTTGGCTCAGTTGGTTAGGACGTTTGTTATGAAGGATCTGGGAGTAGTAAAATAAATGTTGGGCATGGGAATACACAGAGACAAGAATGATGGTAATCTTGGTTATCACAGCAACAACTATGTGGTGATGATACTCAGAAAATTTGGTATGAATAGTGTGAAACCGATAAAATGCCTTTTGTTTTCCATTGTAATTTTTCTTCAGGTTTATGTCCTAATTGATGAAGAAGAAAAGGGTTATATGTCTTGAGTATTGTACGCTAGTAGGAAGTTAGATAATTGCGATGGAGAAATGGTCAACATTTCACATGAAGTTGGTGTTGTCAGTAGACACATGGAAAAACCAGGTCAGGAGCATGGAAATGGGTGCTTCAAACACAAAAGCACAAGTATCACCTACAATGGTTGCAGTGATTTGGTTTATGGTTATGATTCATGATATTTGGACAAGTGCATCGATCTATTAGACAGGTTACTGATGGATACAGAATGGTCCATGTCGGAGTGAATCGTGCTGGCATGTTCACATAACGATATTTTCAGAGAAGTTGTGGAGCTGTGATGGTGTTTGGCTTCTCTTGGTTTGCAGAAAAGGTGATGAATTAATTATGGGCATGATATATCAGGTAAATTGTTGTCAAGGTGGAGATTGTTGGAAACATGTCAACAAATTTCCTCATGCGGTCACATGCAGATGCAGATGCACATGCATGCAATCTATTTATGAACTGTTAGTGTAACTATGCGATCTATTCATGATCAACCTGTGTAACTGAGTGATAGATGTTATATATATGAGCATACCCATAGAGGTAGAGTACAATGAGAGTGAAAGTGAGTACACTGTGTGAGGAGAGGATGGTTGTATGCCTATGAAGGCTATTGCAATTCTCCCTTGAATAAAGAAGAAGACTGATAATCATTGCTCGTGGTTTTTTCCCGATTTGGGTTTCCACATAAATCACTGTGTCAAGTGTGTGTTTGTTGTTTTTGGTTTGATGCGTGTTTAATCTAGCTTGTTTATGCTCTGTTATATGCTATGTTTTTCTTCCACTGCCCAACATCCAAGTGACCTCAGTGAAATTTTTTAAAAATAGACTATAAACTTTGTTTTTACCTTTCTAGTTAGAGTGTGTAAATAGTTATATTTTTTTATTTTGATATTTGAAAAAAAATCTCTGAGACAACTATGGCTAACATTAAGCATTATGCACTGAACGAATTATTAATTCACTGCCATTTTATCCTATCCATTAGATGATAAATAATGTATCTAACAAACACAATATCATCATATCCATTAAATGATAAATAATGTGTATCTAACGAACATGATGCACCAAACAGTGAACCAATAATTGACTTATTGTGTTGTGTTTAATATTAACCAACAACCTCCTCAAATGGGGTGATAGTGGGAACCACATGTCCAGAGGAGCAACCACGAGAGAGCCACTGTGGCATCAACCACTTGAAGGACACGTGCCTCCCCCTACCGCCACCTTAATGCTTTTAAGTGATCTTGCATGAGACAGGGTGCCATTAATCTCAATGCGCCATGCTCTGCCTTGTCATCCCCTCGATGGACCAGTGCCATTGCTATGCTTTTACTAAGTGTGTGTGTTGGTTTAATGAAATGAACCAGCTCCTCAGGTTTTATGAACTGCACCATATGTTCTGGGTGCCCCATTCTCTTTTGGTTGATTTCTCCAGAGCTCGGCCTCCTACCCAACAACTCCTTTTCCTATTATCGCTATCTCCTGGTTGTTTCCGCCCTCATTGTGTCTCAGAGATGCCAAGGCAGAGAGGGAAGTCCAAACAAGATTTGACATGGCAGCACAACTGCCCGCGTTTGGCCCTCTGCCCCCCGCCTGCACCCTCCCACAGTTCCTCCCCCTTGTCCTCCTCCCTGGTGCAGTCGACTCATACCCCCGACAACCTCCCATCGCTTTCGTCGTCGTATGCTTACAGGTTGGAGTGGCTTGATTTCTCGGGGACCTCTCTGGGATTTGACCCAGGACCCCTAGGAAATTCAGCCTCTGCTTCACACTTAGTACAAATGGATCCTCCCAACTCACCGGCCCACTCGCCCTTTCAGTCGCCTCGGGCCCTGCTTCTCGGTGCTCATTCTTAGGATGACGACCTTCAAGCAAGCCAGGATTCACGTCATCAACCTAACTCTCGTGTCGACTATAGCACCGGCCCTGAATTTGAATTGCAAACAAGCCTCGCATTGTTGCAAGGCTTGGTCATTGACCTGCATCGAGACTTGGATGATCTTTGGTTTCGCTTAGAGATTCTGGATGGAAAAGCATCACAATTCCTGCAGTTTCTATCAGCATTGCAGGGTGCCACGACCCCCCAGCAGGAGAAGCTCATGCAACAGGGGTTGAGACACCAGTTTTAGCACCAGCCCCCCCACTAGGGACTATGGAGAACGACGCACCAGGCCAGGAGGAGAACATGCCACCATTCCCGCTGAAGGACGCAATGCAGATGGATGAGACACCAGTCGAGGAGGAGTCGACTCCTCTCGAGGACTCGACACTCGGGGCCTCCTTCATGGACACGTGGCCACACAACAGCCCCACTACGTGATATGTACAGGTGTCTACTTTATTATGCTACATGTTTAATTGTGGTTTGCCTCATGGATGCCATCTATATCAGCTATTGTCTATGTCCACCACTGTTAAGCTGGTCACCCTTAGAGGCATGAATTTTTCTTTTGTTATATGTCAGTAGAAATTATGCTATGTTTAACAGTTTAAGACTTAAACTTTGGAATTGCTTGGCTCACTAAATTGGTTTCCCCTTGGGGCAGCTCAGTGTTTACAACCTTGAACAAAGAGAAGATTTTGTAATCTCTGATTTTGACAATTTTTTTATACAATCTGACTTATATAAAAAAAAAAATATTACCCAACAACCATAACCTTTAAAAAAAAATAAAAAAAATTTAATGCTAAACAACCACATTATGATGTATTTAAATCACTCCACCATCTATCACCGTGGAAGAATATGATATATTTAAATAAATCCACCATCTATCACCATGTATGACCGTGGAAGAAGTGATGGAGTGTGTAGTACGAGAAAAACCAAGGCCTTCAAAGAGTTAATACTAACCAACCACGTTATGATGCATGGCCTCGGAATAAGTGATGGATAATAGACAACTATGCTATTAGAAGAATGGTTGGATTGTTTAATACTACACAACGACTTTAGGCGACTATTGTATGCCTCGAAAAAAAAGCTGAATTGTTTAATAGTAGACAACCACGTTATGATGGCGTCCATTGCATATTTCAAAACCTAGGAATATCCATTAGGTTCATTGAAATCTTATCATCCCCCATTCTAGCCTAGTCTTTCAGAGTTTTTGGAAGCCATTTTCGACCCTAAAGTTCAAAGGCCGTACAACATGGTGCAATCTCGTACCTTCCGGGAATCTGTTATGTGCTATGTACAAAATGGATATCCACCCATATACCGACTCCATTTGAAAAATGTGCATGTGGAGTATTAGACTTATAATTTCTTATGTAATTAATTTCTCGCACGGATGCAAGCGCTCAATAATTGTCTAATAGAAAATATTTGAAGATTTGATATTTCAGCATATTCATTGTTTTTCCCACTTCCAAGTTAGAACATCTCTCATAAAGTAGATTTTATATTTCATCTTGTTCATAGATTTCCACAGCTTACCACATATGTTTTATTGTATGAAAAATAAAAAATAATAGTAGTGAAAACGTTCTACAAAATTGAGTTTTTTTAACAATATTTTTTGGGATCTTTATTTCGGTGAAAAATTATTAGATTTATATATTTAAATGATTATTTTTTATAATTCAAATACCTCATAAGTTTTTCATTTTTATTTTTTATTATATATATTTAAGATATTATATAATTTTTATCTAAATTAAAAATACAAAATATTAACCTAATTTTATATGTAAAGTTGCATGGATTTTCTTATTTTATTTATTTTTAAGATTTTATCAATATTATATAATTATATGTTTTCAATTAAAAAAAATGAGATTTTTTTGATGTGTCCAATTATATTCTATAACTTATAGGTTGTAGAGGTAAAGAACATAATGTCTATATCCTATCCACATTTTATTTTGTTTGGATTATAAAAAAACTAAAGGTTTGTGTTAGTATAGAGTCATTCTTGAAAATGATGTTGCATTAAAAACAAGTGTGAATGAGGAAAAAACACAAAAGAGAAGAAGATAATAAGCCAGAAGAAAAGATTGAAAATAACTATTACATTTACATTTGGGTGTAAAATAAAACATTGATGATAAATAATCAATTTTAATGTTGGATTTCACTATAAATTCTTGAATTTTTTTTTCTTGTAAACTCATGACCTGGATAAGATTGATCATAGACAAATTTGAATTTGATTAGATAAACTATGATCTTACGTTGCTAGAACAACCTTTTTTATATACATATTTATCAATTTTAAAATTGGATTTCATTATAAATTCTTGAAATTTTATTTTTCTTGTAAATGCATGACCTCTATAATTATATAATTAGATTAACTTTGACCTTACATTTCTAAAACAACCTTTTTATATACAAATTTTGGATTTGGTGAGATATTAAGAGTATTTTTAAATATCTACCTTACTAGTAATTATTATCTACATAATTTAAATTTAGGTAAAATTTGTAAATAAATTTTAAATTCTATGGAAATATTTGAATATATTCTTGTTGTATTAATGAATTGGTTGAATTCATCAAAATAGATAACAATGTCAAGTAATAGTAAATGTAAGGGTGATCTTCAATGGTAGTGTAACTAAGAAATGTATTGAGATCGTGAAATTGAGTTCATCCTAAAGATCCAAAGTTTGAAGGAAAAGATGGTGAGGATCCAGGAGACCATGTTACAACTTTTCACCTATGGTGTTCATCGAACTCATTGAAGGAGGACTCCATTATATTATGAATTTTTCAATGCACTCTTATGGGAGTCACCGCAAAGTGGCATATCAAGTTGAAGGGGTCAACTTTTCTTACTTTCCACAATCTCACATTAGTCTTTCTTAACCACTTTCATCTTCTTCTCCGATATGATATCAACACTGATTTGTTTTCGACACTTAGTTAAGATAAAGAAACCCACATCTGTGATCATATTTAAGAGTGGCGAAGGTGAAAGAAAATGATTAAAGCCACAATTCCTCCTGAGTTCCTCTTAGAGTGATTTATGAAATCCTTGTTTCCTTATATCTCCAAGGATGTTTCTACTTCGGGGGTGACTTCTGAGGAGGAATCCATATTAGGGCCCAACAATTGGACTTGATGTACTCGCAATCTGAGGTCATGTATGAAATATTTTCCGATGCACCTCAATCAAGGACTGACCCTGTGAAACCAAAGTCTACCCACGTCGATGACATTGTTGGCTTCGTTAGTAGCACTGCCACATATCTGGTTTCTAACCAGATGAAGAAGATGAACATCCATCAACCTGTGTCCATTCCAGCTGCTGCTTCAACCATTCCCACTGTCCAAATGTCAGATGTACACATTGTGCAATCAATGAATCTGAAGGGTTCCCAACAACCCATAGGTAAAAAGAAGGGTAAAGGTAAAAAAGGAAGTGGGAATAACACTAATAAATATGATAAAATTGTTGGTGTAGCTAAAAAAGAGAAGAAGAAGGTGAAGTTTCCCTGTAAGCTTTGAAAAGAAGATCACCTTACTCATCATTGCCCCAAAATGGAAGAATCCCAACGTTTGTTGGTGCAAAAACAACCTGTTGTATTGACTAACCCATTTCCTCGTGGAAACAATATGTCTCATGTCTCTTTCGCTTATACCAAGAATGCGAAAGGAGGAAATCAAGGTGCTCCCTCACATGAATGTGGTTCCTCAAATGTTTATATGATGGGATTAGATATTTTTGTGTTGACAAGGGCCTATGATTATGGTAACCCTAAGTCTACCTCTAAAGGTAAGGAGTCCTCTGATCCACATAACTCTCTTCACATAGAGAAAATTTGCGAGATGGAATGCCTTTCATACCTGAGGGTGTGTTTAAACATTTTTCGCACAATCCTAATTCTATGGTTGCTCAAAATTATTCCATTGTTAAACATTTGGCCCAAACGCCCTGTGCGATGTCGGCATTGGAAGTGCTTCAAAGTTTCCCTTCACAACAAAGTGCATTTTTGTCTTCTCTCAGAGATGTAGAATCCTCTAAATCTCTAACCATCATTCTTGACACTTTAAATTTCAAGTCTCATCTTCCCTATCATGTTTCCTTTCAGGTCCAAGTAGTGTACTCCATGAAAATAATATTTCAGAAAATAGTTGATGAAGGCACTTCGACTTATGTCATGTATTTATCACGTTGGTAGGATATTGGATAACTAGAGTACTTAGTGTGGTATCCTACATTACTTACTATGTTTGATGGGCATTCTTTTAGACCGCATGGCATTATCCCCTCCTTCCCCATCCAATTGTGGGTAAAAACCATTTCAATGAAGTGGAAGTGGTCAACGCCCCGCTCAAATGCAACCTCTTGTTAGGGAGAAGTTGGACCTATGCTATGATAGCTGTCCTATCCTTATTTTTATAAGTTCTATGTTTCCTTAATGAAGGTAAAATCGTTACAATTGACCAGATGTGTTCACATGTCCTAACTCAGCAACATGAACAAGATCCATAGTCCCGTTGATTCAAAACTCTCAAATGGAAACTGAGAGCATTGGTTTTGGGATGTATCCTTCTTTTATGGGAACATTAAACTTCTCGACACTGATATCACATATTAACATTGTTCCAAATTTCTATCAGAAGTCAATCTTTTCAATCCCCATGTCTTAGATGAGTTCTTTTCAAACATCATACTTCGAGGATCCTTGGATTTTACCCTCTCCATCCGCTTCAGTGGAATGGCTTGAACATGATGAGATTGTGATGCCACTATCTAGAGTTGGAATAGCCTACTAAGGAATTTAATAGGATACTGCAAATCCTGATCCTACTCCTTCCTATTGGGTATGTGTTATATTCTTTGCATGTGTGTGTGTGGGTG
>ML788848.1:4199-18110 GCA_009831015.1 Picea engelmannii
CATTAGATTTGTTTTGAATGCTCAGAATGAATGCAGTTTCGACAGTACCCTGTGTGTTATGACTTAAACGAAAATGTTGATAGCAGATGGTTGAACATAGAGGTAGAATGATTTTGTAGAACTGCACTTTTGAATAGAAATAGTAATATTAGCATCGGAGCACAAGACTGTTTTTCTGTTGATGATTTAGATAGGAGATGCTCAGTTTTAAGTTAGTCATTAAAATTCAAGTTCTTAGAATAGGTGTGTGTTTTATTCTTAGGATAGCATTCAAATAAAGACTAGACGCTTGCCTGCACATACTGTGTATCAGCTCGAAGTTTACCAACCCTGGTTTGACAATTTAGTGATTCAGGACACTTAAAAGCTTCAATTTAGCAGCCTGACAATTTATAAGCCCAAAGGGCATTTTTATATAAGCATAGGTACCCCATGGAGTACAAAAAGTGGTCTTCAGCTGGTCTGGGGGAGACATAAGGACTTGGCTATACCCTGAAAAACCATCTAGCAGTGATAATCTTTCAGAACCAGATACTTGTTGGAGGATCTGTTCCATGGGAGGAATAGGGTAATTGTCTTTATCAGATGCTTGATTTAAATTTCGGAAATCGACACATAGTCAGATTTCACCACTCTTCTTCCTTACAGGGACAAGATTAGAGACCCACTGTGTATGTCTTACCGGGAAAATTATTTTAGCATTCAAGAGTTTGTTTAGTTCTTTCTTGACTGTTGGTTCAAGTTTTGGGTGCATCTCTCTTAACTTCTGTTGAAAAGGTTGGGTCTGGGGTTTCATGGGAATAATGTGTTGTATGATGTTAGGATCAAAGGTTTTTAGATCGTCATATGTCTAAGCAAAGACATCGTTAAATTCTTTAAACAACTTAATAAATGATATCTTTTCTTGCTCAGAACATCCCATCCCCAAATTGATGCATTGTGGGTTATCTTTAGTTCCTAAATTTACTTTTTCATGGGTCAAGGAAGAACTATTCGTTTTACAATTCACTAATTTTTTGAATTTATTGTGCAAATCATAAAACCTTTCTAATCTTACCACAGATTTTGGGATAGAATTTACCATATCTGATGTTGACTCCAGAGATCTTGGGTCCGGTATTACCATAAAATTGCGAAGGTCTTCATCGTGGGTATCTTCGTCGATAATTGCACCTTGGAAAGTACCTTCCATGTGCAGAAAACTGATGATTTGTTGATCATCATCGAAAAATCTCCAATTAATGATGTTGTCCGGGATCAATGGTCTGAACAACAACTTGACCGAAAACGCATTTGGAGAAAGGCATTCTACAGGAAAAAGTTTAGAGGCAACATTAGCTAACAAATCAGCCTCAGAATTATTCAATCTCGAAATAGAATTAATGTTAAACGCAAAAGAATTGTTCATTAAATTCCATACCTCAGTTTGATAGCTTTTCAGGTGTGGAGATAAGTAGTGAATAGAAGTTTTTACCTGTCTAACCACAATTTTTGAATCACCAAAGATTGTTAAATTCTGAATACTCAAATCTAGTGCTTTTCTGAGACCTTGCAGGAGTGCCTCGTATTCGGCCATATTGTTTGTGCATTCAAATTCTAACTGGCAAGTGATCAAAGTTTTGTTACCTGCTTGATCAATGAGCACACATCCTGCACCGGCTCCTTCTTTAGATTTAGATCCATCGAATTAAAGATACCATATCTGATTTTCATCAGGTGTATGTGACTCCTTAGAGATGGTTGTTGACTGTGTGCATGTCATGAGTTCGGACTGCTGTTCCAGGTAAGTAATGGTAGAAGTTTCAGCCATGAAATTGCCGAAAAAAATGTTCATACCCTACATTTCAGGTGAATTGGCAGAAGTAGTGAATGGTTCATTATGATCATTTAAATCAGTTACTGTAAACTTAAGATAATGCTTACGATTGACCTTGATTTTGTTAGGGTTTCCATTCTCGGGCAGCCACAAGTGAGACCAATCTGTCGCAAAATAACCATGTAGTTGTTCGTACCAATCTCTACTTAAAAATAAGCCATATACTTCGGGGATATCAACGGCAATAATATCAATAATCTGATGGACTTTAGGATTAGATGATAATATGATAAGTACATTTTTTAATTCACCTATTACTTTAACACTAGTCCGATCAAGCTGAATATTTTTCAGACTGGAAGGTTGAACTTCAACATTGATTTTTTGGTAGGCAGACCAAGGCATTACGTTTGACGATGCACCTGAATCTACCATACAATTATGTACATTCCTATTGAAAATTTCAAAATTCAACAAAAAGGGTGGGACATTTCTACGAGTATTGACAACATAAGCTTGTTGTTTTTTAATCGCAGCCCCTGGAACTATTTTATCTACATTTGTTATGCTTTTTACAGCAAGGTCTCTTTTATCAGAGGACTCTAGTGTCGTTTTAACAGAGACCTTTTGAGGTGTTTTGGGGTTGTTTTCGGCAAATTTCTTGTTGTTCAGATTGTTGTTTTTGTTGTTTTTTGCAATATTCTGCAACATCTTTTGCAAAAGAAAAAGAAATTTCAATAATTCGTAAACATAAATATTAACTCTAAGTTTTTTGAGATCCTCAATCAAATCATACTCTAAACTTGGAGTTGCTAAATTCTGTTTAGTTTCAATTTTTCTAGACTGTTTTTGAGGTGCATTAGCTCCAATTTCAGAAGAGGATTTATTCGCTGTTTTACTTCTGGTATTGTAAGGATGCACTGTTTCAAAATTGGATTGAAATATACTATCCGAAAAATGCCCGAAAATGTTGCGAGAGGATTCATCTTCTTCCACCATTTCTTGTTCAACCACGTCTTCAGGAATCTTGGGAGGAACTAAGTTATCACGTGCCTCCAAAATCGTCTGGATAGCATATTGTAGGCTTTTTAGGTTTAGGCCTTCAGAATTTGAGTTAGGCTGGTTTGTGGGAAAAGGCTTTCTGAAAGGGGGTTTGTAAGGCCCTTTGCTTGAAGAAGCTTCTTCAGCTGATCTTCTCAAATCTATAACCTGATTTGACAACTTCTGAACGACCTTGTGTAAACTTTCAAGATCAGAACTGTCTGATTGAGTTTTGGTTTGGGGAGGTCTAGGAAGAATTTCGGATTTCTTCTTGGAGGATGAAGTAGTCTCTGCCTCGTTACAGATTTTGTCCTTTAGGCTGAGAATATCTTTCTCGATTTGACTCGCCTCCTCGAAGGCTTCTAATAATGTTGATTTCTTAGACCTTTTTACCCAGATTGCTATGTTTTGGTGTAGGGATTTCGTGTAGTATGCGACGATAATATTTTCAGTAGGCTTTGAATCCGTGGGGATTTGATTCTTTAATGTTAGAAATATTTGATTAAAGTCTTTTATTTTTTCCTTGGGGTTCATCTTTAAACTAGAGAGTTTTGTGACTAAGACTTCAGAAGATTTGTCATCTCCGAATTTCTCAAGGAAACAAGATTCAAATCTATACCAAGATACAATGGTGTGGGCTTGTTGGACAAAGTACCAAGTAGAGGCATTGCCCTCAAATGTATATGGAAAAAGTCTACATACTACGTGTTTGTGTTCAACACTACGGAGCCTAATGGCTAGCATGAATTTTTTAATATGATCTTCAGCGATCTTCTTGGAATCTAGATCGAATTTAGGGAGCCATTTCTCCGGATGTTTAGGCAAAGGATGTTGGGGTCTAGGTATGGCCACTGCATCTTGATCGAGCCAAGGTCTGGCAGGATTATTTGGATTTACCATAGGCGTGGGTGGTGTCGAACGCTGAGATGAAGAACTACCTTTGTCCGATGATTCTTCTCCTGAAGAAGAAGGAGATGAAGGGGGTGGTGATGGTGGAATACCAGATCCTCCTGCTGCAGGAGTGAGGATATGATTTGGATCCGTAGTGTTTAGTGTAAGACCAATTCCTTCAAGTTTCTCCCTAATATGAGAGAAGTCCAATGGTTGATTCAATGGCTGACCTGGTTGTTTGATATGGGTCAAAACACCGTGTGTCCTTAGGAGGGATTGACGGAAAATTTCTTGTATGTCGGCCCCTGGGGGGTTTGGTGTCACTAGTTCAACGGTAATCCGTGGATTTTCGTTTGATGTGGTTGTTTTTTGAGAGACAATGTTGTCTTCAAAACAACTTCTTGTTACTATAGGTGAGTGGGTAGGTGGGGGAGGAGTCTCGCGACCTGCACATGCCATCAATAGTGTTCAAGCCCTCCTTTTAGCACCATTTGTTGACGGGTGAAAATGACTTCTTGTCAAATGGAAGAACGAGTCCGGTCTGGGGTTGTCTAATTAACCCAAGCCGTTTGGATTGACTCACTCTAACGGGTTTAACGGCTCCGTTGGCCAATTTAGAATCCTAAAAGAAACAAATAAATGAAACAAAGAAACAAAATAACTCACTAATTATATATATATATATATATATATATATATACAACTTATTTAAATAATATTTATATGATAAGTTTGTTTATCTAATTTATATATACAAGATATACAAATTATGAGTTTTAATCTGAACTCATAAAAAATCAAATGTAAAAATGGTTCTTTTGATGAAAGTAGATAAAGAAAGCAAAAAAGTACTATTTATTTTTGGTTTGTTTTTTAATCTATATGCATCTGTAAGATCAAATATCAAACTACTATTTAGACAGTGAAAATTATACTACATATAAGAATTTCTATAATAAATAAGCAAATAAAAAGGAATAGACTAACCTATTAATCACTTGAAGAGTATGCATCCAACTATTTGTATCAATCGTACATCAGTCCATCAACGAGATAAATCTGCTGTGAAACTTCACACTGTTTGGAATAAACGTCAAACTGTACATTGACTGGTGTATTTAATTGATAAAACGATAGGACACAAAAAAATAACTATGATATAATAGACTGCAAGTAATAACGCATAAGGTAAATCCGACAGTTATAGCTTGCATTTAATCAGTCAATATGTTTAAGGTAAACCTTATAATACGAATTGAATGATCATTCACTATTTTCATATAACTGAAGCATACAATCGTGAACTGTGAAAGAATAATTATCTTGACGACATAATAATCTGTGAAGGAGAAATCTATCGACAGTCATCAAATGATCAAGATAAACAAATTATAGACAACAACAACATTTACAAATAGCTAAGGCAGAAATGTAAACATATGTTATGTCCAAATTCAAGTATAAGCTTGTTCACAACTAGCCCTAGGCCAAGATGTTGTAATTACAAAAATAATGGGTTTTTAAAGCCTTCATAAAGGTAACTATTTTCTCTTCTAAGATCAGATATTGATTACAAAAATAAAAGGGGGATACAACCACCCAGATCATACTAAATCCTCTAAAGCTAACAAAAGTTTATTTCTGTTCATACAAAATGTATCAAAGATATGACTAACAAGTCTCAAAGATGCCTCAGATCAATTGGTAACCATGAACTCCTGAATATCCTAAAAGTAAAAGGAAAAATAGAAAGATTTAGATACATATTCAACCATTAATTTGCAAATTTTGAATTAACATAATTGGCTACAGAATCTGTTGATTCCGTAGCTAGTTATTTTAGTAAATGAAATCCAATTTCTTGTAAGAAAAAAGCTATCTAGTTTTAACAAATAATCCTATTTTAAGATAAAAGGATCATACCTCCAACTGTAAGATCAAATCGTATCAGACAATCTTGGAATTTACTATAGTTGTTGCAGCCTCAACATTTTTAAATATTACATTGCATGTAGTCTTCATATGTTTCTCTTTTCCTTGAATGATAGACTCGAGCTTATGGTTTTTGTTGGTTAAGAAATTGATCTGATCAGTGAGAGATTTAACCCGTGATTGTAGGATGGGTATGTCGGTGTAGTATCTATCAATCCAGGATAGGAAAATTTCACACTTCAACTGTGCGACGGTCCCTTGGGAATAATCACAATTGTGAACCGGGGAATTCCCAACATGGACTGTAGATTTATTGCCCATTTTGATACCAGGAAACCCTTCGATATGTTTCAGGAAAGGTGGTAAGTTGTCGACGAAGTTATAAGGCTGATCGAGGGGTGGTTGAGACGAAAGAGGGACTTCCTCAGCGAGAAACCTGTCAATTTCCGAATTCGAACTCTAATGGATCTCGATCATTTTGATCGAGCTCGCATGAGAGTTCGACTTGTTTCGAAGATTTCTAGAAATTAACCTCTCGACTCTCTTGTTTTTAAAATTTAAATGAGGATGGCCTTTAGATATCTCACCTGTAGGTTTCTTTAAATTTTTAACAGAGTCATTAGGGTGTATAACTTTCTCACAGACTTGCTCAATAACCTTTGGATCGAGAAAGGATTTGTTGTAGGAGGTCGATACACAATCCTGAGTAGGTGAGAGGGGCACTGTAGGGTAGACAAGGGTTTATTCAACCATGATTTTGTCGACCTCCTCCATATCAAGGTTACCATAAATGTTTCTGGTTATGAATGAATCCCAACTGTCATTCTGCAACTCTAATTGATACGCAAGTAAAATTTTTATTAAGCTGTGATGGAAGAGGCTCGAGTCTTATTGTTGCTTTATATACCTTTTTCCCATTTTGTAAAGGCTCCTCAATAAATATACGACATATTTAAAGGAAACCCCATGAAAATCATTAGTAGATGCAGATGATAAATAAACACAAAACCAAAACAGCCTTCACAGGTGACAAATTGTTTCAACACAACAAGCAGACCATTCCATCGAGCTTTCAGTAAGGAGATAGGCATAACTTTGTCACATCCTTTTATCTTCCGAGATATAAAGAGAAGACTCCAAGGAACTTCTTCCACCTTTGCATTTTTGAACCACCTTTGACTGCTCGCAGGGAGTCCTGTAGCTTGACTCAAGAAATCCTTTGTAACCTTGAGTTGAACATCACCCACCTTAGTTCTACACCCATCAAAGGAGAGAGCGAATTCCTGACTAGTTTGTAGATTGAAACCCTGGAATGTTCTAAGGAAAACGAGCCAACCATTACTCTCAAGATCCTCTCTAGCATCTTCATATAAGAGAAAAGTTTGAATTCCATTAGGTTCGACTCTAACAATAGGAGCCATATTGAATGAAACGGTAATCAATCAAACAGAGCGCGTAGGGAGGGTTTGTGAGAACAGACTAGAGCCATACCCCGAGCCCGAGAAACACCAACAGTGAACAACGTATGAGAAGAAAACTCATAACGATAAGATGGGCCTTAATTGAAATGCATGCGAAGAGGGTTTTCAAAGCCCAAGACCAGTCTTGGAAATGATGGCTGACTGCAAATCGTATTGCCACCTTTCAAAAAGTACAAGCCAGGACCAGAGCATTAAAAAGGAAATAAGTGTGAGACATAGTAGGTTCGATCATATGGTTTGGGAGGTTGAAAATCGAAAATCAAAACCTAGTAATGAGGAAACATATAACCAAGAATCAAACAACAACAAAAAAAACCATACCAATGCTCAAATCAAAGAGGTCCTTTGTTGATATAACTAACAATCTCTAAGCATGCTTGGTGTTCAAGGAATCGAAATAAAGAGAATAGTCTTCATAGTAAGGAACACGGCTTCATTAATAAACTGTAGAAACAATTTTCCTTTAATAAATTTTCAACATAATGATAACACAATCACAAGTTTTCATGCTTTCAGTCATGAACGAAGCATTAAAAAAAAAAATAGGGAAAAGCGACAACTTACAACTGTCATTTCAAAAATTGCTCATGAAGAGTAACAAAAATAGATGACCCCAGTTAGGCAGCTATATAGATCACTTAATTGATATAAAAGTTAAAAAATATGTTGGGCTGCCAACACAGAGCTATACCCCAAGACTGAAAACCATCAACAATCTATGGCGTATGAGGAAAAAATACATAACGAAAAGACAAGCATTGTTTGAAATGAATGGGAGGGGTGTTGTAAAGCCCAAGACCAAGCTTCAAAATGATGGGATAACTGTAATCGTATTGCCACCTCTCATAAAGTACAAGCCACAACCAGAGCATTAAAATAAAAATGAGTGTGCAACATAGTGGGTTCGATCATAAATTTTGGGAGAGTGAAACTTGTAAATCAAATCCTAGTGATGAGGAAACATATGACCAAGAACCACACAAAAACCAAAGCAATGCTCAAATCAAAAGGTCTTTTGTTGATATAATTAACAATCCCTAAGCATGCTTAGCATTCAAGGAATTGAAACAAAGAGAATAGTCTTCATAGCAAGGAACAAGGCTTCATTAATAAGCTGCAGAGACATTTTGCCTTTCATAAAATTTTCAAATAGAATGGTAACACTATCGTAAGTTTTAATGCTTTGTTTTCATGCTTTCAGTGATGAATGAAGCATGAAAAAACAATAGGGAAAACCGAAAACTTACAATTGTCATTTCGAAAATTGCTTACGAAGAACAAAAAAATATATGACCCCAGTTAGGCAGCTACATAGATCATTTAATTGATATAAAAAGTTAAAAATATGTTGGGTTGCCAACAATGGCGACATGCTGGGAGAACCAGTTATCTCTGTAATATGGACGAGTTCAGGTTAGAGAAATCTGAAAGATTTCAATTCAAAGAACAACTGAAAGGTTATTTGAACATCTTTAATAATCATGACGTAGTCCCGTTTAAGATATATTTCGTTAAAAAGAACGAAATCTGGTGACAAACTTCACAAAAGAAAGCCATGACGTTTAAATTAATGTCTCCAATACTGTTGACAGGGCCACTGCTGCCAGCAGGCATCCATAGCCTCGACAGGGATGTCAATTAACTCACTCAGACGTTTGTATCATGTCCAAGAAATTTCAAATCAGAATGAAGGATGCTTATGGCCCAAAACAAGATTTATACCTTAGAATTTTCTTTTACTTGACATCGCTTCACTGCCAGTGGGCCTGTTCAGTACCCCAGCGAAGTTTTCTTGGCATCATGCATGCATTTACCCGCTGCCAGCAAACCTGTTCAGTGTCCCGACGGATTTACAAACACTTCCCATAGCTCTCTGAGAAATTATTCACATTCTGATATAGTTTTAAAGATATTCAACAGAGCGGGGTGACGCTGAAAATTCCAATTTTTTTTTTAACACAGCCTAATATTTCCCAGGCCTTTAAATTTTTCTTGCTAACCTTCATCAAGATATGAAAAATAGTTCATTAATAAAACTAATTTTCGAGGACAGAGAGACATCGTTGAGTTGCTTTCTTAAAGAGAAGGGACATCGTAAAGAGATTTTTTAAAGATAATCGTGGATACTTTCAAGTGCAAATTGAAACCGAGAAATCGACTTTCAAAAAAAATATCATCTTTAACTAGCCTACAATTTCAGAGAAAGACAACAATTGATGCTCTGACAGCCTTTGACAGTTATTCGAGATGAAACATTCAGTTCTCTTTTTCTGAGCTAGACTGTAATACATGCATGTTTGACTCAAAAAGGCCAATAAACAAAAATGAAAATAAAAAAATGAACCAACAAAGAGAAACAGAAAGAAAAGAACTCAAAACAGAAAAATATGTACAAAAGGTGTATCGAAGAGTTGTCAGGTAAAATACCTTTTGAGAGCTTGGCCATTCACTGGGAAGGTGTTTGGCTGTCCCTCTAAATTCTACAAGCGGAAAGAACTGGGACCTAGTTTTTCAGCAATTAAGAATGGTCCCAACCACAGGTTTTGGAACTTAGTATGTTCGCCTTTCCCCTCATGAGGTTTGTCCCACTTAAGGACAAGATCACCTACCTCAAAATTTATGTCTGAGGCAGTATTGGAATCGAACCAACTTTTGACAATAAGGTGATGTTGATCTAGTTTTTGTTTTGCTTGAGCCCTTACTTCCTCTAACTTCAGCAAAGCATTAATCTGAATTTCCAAAGGAGGGCAGTCTTCTTCCTGAACCTTCTGCAATAAATGCAGAGACAGAAGGAGAACGTGCAGTGGAAGAATTGCTTCCCTATCGTAAACGAGGAAAAAAGGGGAATTACCAACAACAATTTTTAGAGTTACCCTATCAACCTAGATTGCATTGAATAGTGCATTATGCAAGTTTTTGTGGTTTTCGGAGACCATTCTCTTGATGATCTTGATCAGGTTTTTATTGGTCAATTCCACCAAACCATTTCCTTGAGGGTAATAGCTGGAAGAATACTTTAGTTTTATTCATTTTTCTAAAGAAAAAGCACTCATTTTGAGAGACAAAAAATAGGAATCATTATTGAACACTAGACATTCAGGAATACCAAAACAAGTGATAATGTTTGAATTAAGGAAGGATATTACCTGAATGGTGTTTACCACTTTTAATGGTGCAGCCTTGGACCATCTGGTGAAATAGTCTGTCGCTGTAATTATGTATTTATGCTACTGCGATGATGTGGGGTTAATTGGGCCTATAATGTCAAGGCCCCATTGCTGAAAAGGGAAATCTATCGAGACAGGTTGCAGCAGGAATGCTGACTTCTATACTCATCCAGAAGCCTTTTGACAGATTACACACTTGCGGCATAACGTATGGGCATCTTTGAAAACAGTGGGCCAATAATATCCTACCCTTAATACTTTGTGGGTAGTGGTGTCTCCACCGAAATGCCCACCAGCTTCCCCTGCATGTAATTCTAATAAGAATTTATCTGCTTCATCTTTTTCCAGACAACGCATAAGTATTCCATCGAAATTTTGGCGAAACAATATACCATTCACCAGTTGAAAAGAAGCAGATTTTAATCTAAACGCTCTTCTCTTTTTTGGATCAAGGTGACGGGGAGCTAATCCGTGTATTAGATAAAACTTGATGTCATCATACCAAGGACTAGTAAGATTTTGTACACAACATATTTGATTTTGATTATGTTGATATTCAAATAAAACATCAGTTTGATTCTGTTGTTCTATAGCTGAATCATCAACTAATTTACATAAACCTTGGCCTTTAACAATTTGTGCTGGAGTGATCTCGAGGTCATATTATTGTAAGGATGTGACCCAATTTTCCCTTTTTTCACCCAGTTCTTTCTGTACTAACAAATTTCTGACAGTAGGGTAAGGGACAATGACTTTTTTCCTAGATTTCAGTAGATAATATCGAAAGTGTTTTACTTCTTTAAAAACAATGTAAGCCTGCTGATCTATTGTTGGGTAATTAAGCTTTGCTCCCTTAAAGGCTGAACTCATAAAGGCAATAGGAACTTCATTGTTTTCAACATTCTTTTGGGTTAGCACAGCGACATAAGACCGATCAGAGGCAAACATGTAGAGAGTGAAATCTCGCGAAAAGTCAGGGCTCATTAGGGATGGAGCCTCTACTATGGCCTTTTTTATTTAATCAAAAGCTTGAACTTCTAGAGGTCCCTAATGGTACAACACATCCTTTTTTATTAAGTTTTGTAATGGCTTGACCATTTCTGAAAAGCTCGGGACAAACCTTCTAACAAAATTTATCTGACCCAAAAAAGATTGCATAGACTTTTTGGAAGAGGGGGGGGGGGGGGGGGNGGGGAGTTTTGAAATGACTTGAGTCCTTTCAGGGTCAATGACCATCCCTTCATTGGATACAATGAATCCGACCAGCTTGCCTTGTTCTACTACAAATATAGATTTTTTGGGATTTAGAGAGATGTCGTACTTATGACATCGTTGTAGAATAACTCTTAGATGAGCTAAATGATCTCCTTTATTCTTTGAGAAGACAGTGACATCATCTAGATAGAATACTATAGATTGATTGATTAGACCGCGGAAAGCAATATCCATCGCTCTATGAAAAGTGGCAATAGCATTTATAAGACCGAAGGGCATCTTTCTATAAGCATAGGTACCCCATGGAGTACAGAAAGTGGTTTTCAACTGATCTGGGGGAGACATAAGGACTTGGTTATACTCTGAAAAACCATCCAACAGAGATAATCTTTCAGAACCGGATACCTGTTGGAGAATCTGTTCCATGGGAGGAACAGGGTAGTTGTCTTTATCAGATGCTCGGTTTAAATTTCGAAAATCGACACATAGTCGGATTTCACCACTTTTCTTCCTTACAGGGACAAGATTAGAGACCCATTGTGTATGTCTTACCGAGAATATTATCTTAGCATTCAAAAGTTTTTTTAGTTCTTTCTTGACCGTTGGTTCAAGTTTTGGGTGCATCTTTCTTAATTTATGTTGAAAAGGTTGAGTCTAGAGTTTCATGGGAATAACGTGTTGTATGATGTTAGGATCAAAGGTTTTTAGATCATCATATGTCTAAGCAAAGACATCCTTAAATTCCTTAAACAACTTAATAAATGTTGACTTTTCTTGCTCAGAACATCCCATTCCCAAATTGATGCATTGTGGGTTATCTTTAGTTCCTAGGTTCACCTTTTCATGGGTCAAGGAAGAACTATTCGTTTTACAATTCATTGATTTTCTGAATTTATCATGCAAATCATAAAAAATTTCTAATATTACCACATATTTTGGGATATAATTTACCAGATATGATGTTGATTCCAAAGATATTAGGTCTGATATTATCGTAAAATAACGGAGGTCTTCGTCATGGGTACCTTCATCGATAACTGCACCTTGGAAAGTATCTTCCATGTGCAGAAAACTGATGATCTGTTGATCGTCATCGAAAACTCTCCAATTAGTGATGTTGTCCGGGACAGATGGTCTGAACAACAACTCGATAGAAAACGCATTCGGAGAAAGGCCTTCTGTAGGAAATAGTTTAGAAGCGACATTAGCCAACAAGTCAACCTCAGAATTATTCAATCTTGGAATAGAATTAATGTTAAACGCATAAAATTTGTTCATTAGATTCCATACCTTAGCTTGATAGCTTTTCATGTGTGGAGATAGGCAATGAATGGAGTTTCTTACCTGTCTGACCACAATTTCTGAATCACCAAAGACTATTAAATTCTAAACTCTCAAATCTAGTGCCTTTCTGAGACCTTGCAGGAGTGCCTCATATTTGGCCATATTGTTTGTGCATTGAAATTCTAACTGGCAAGCAATCAAAGTTTTGTTACCTGTTGGATCAGTGAGTGTTAGAAAAATAGGACCGCGGAGCAATAAAATAAAACAAATGCAGAAACAAAACACAGAAGACACACAATACAAGAGAGACACAGATTTACGTGGTTCACCCAGTGTGGGCTACGTCCATCGGAGAAATTGCCAGGTCCTTCCTTTATTATTATCCAGCAAATGAAGGGATACAACCTACAGAAAAACCCGTTGTAACTTCCTCTTCTTTCTCTCACAGTCTCCTCTCTCAGAATACAATATTCACCACCATACCATAGCCGCAATACATTTCCCTCATAAAAGAGGGTTGCCTTCTAGGGAAAAAAACCCTAACATAATCTCTATCGTTAGATCTATGACCTTATAATGAACGGTCCATATTTACAATGAAATTACAATATACTTTTATAAGGCAATTTTTGCTTCGGGGGCTTCGCCCCCGAACCCCCATTGGGGACCCGCTTGCCCCAAACGCCCCAGCCGGGGGGATAGGCTCCCCGGACCCTGCAGAGGGGGTACCCCCCCTCTGCACTCCCTCGCGTGGAAGAGTGTACATACTTCTGGGGTGTAAATATTTCATGGGGTATAAACACGACTGAAAGTAAAAGACCAATAAATCAGGAAGATAATCAGGCTCCACAACCAACAATCTCCCACTTGGAGATTGATCTCAACAACTCCACTGCTACTGTATATGTTGGACTCTGAACCTTCTTGGACCTGGAAAATTTCTCATCTTCATATTCATTCTTGAAGACCAACTAAAACTGAGCAAGAACTCAGTTTCTCCCTGGTTACTCCCTTTGTTAACATGTGTTCAGGATTCTGGCTAGTGTGTATCTTTTCCATCTTCAATTGTCCATCTTCCAAGGCG
>ML788848.1:47611-64530 GCA_009831015.1 Picea engelmannii
CCCCTCTCAGTTAGGTTATCCTGTATAACAACATCTACAAAGACACATTGTGGGAGTGTCTGAGAGTCTTAACTCTCTACTGAGGCGAATAGCCCGTGCAGTGATATGTTACTCACAGCATAATGTGATGCAGGGAGATTAGGATCTTCCTGATGATTGTACAGTCTGTATGACGATGTTTATGGGTGTGAGGACCCACATTTTACCTATCTATGTACCATTTTTTATGTAATCAAACTTTTTCAGTCACGCCGTGTATATATACATTTCCGAGTTTTTACAGTGCCAAATGATGTCTTTTATGTGATGTGTTTTAATTTACATGATGAAATGTGATGTGATTCATTTCCTTTATGAAAACTTATCTATGTGCGATATATCTATCCATAATGTAATTTTCTAACGAATCCGAAATGGTATTAAGTTCTCTTGGTATGTGTCGATATTCGATAAAATCAAACATTTGTTCAAGACGACGAACTCGTAGATGGAGACATAGCAGGATAGGATTGTGAATAATGTAGATTTGATTGAGTTGACAGACCACGAGTTGAGAGTCCAGATTGACAATTATGTGAGAAATGCCTAGGGAGGATGCTTCGGTTAAAAGTTCGATGACAACATGATAATTTTCCATGTTATTAGTTGTCGATCCTAAGAAAATACCTCCTGAACTAACCAACTCATCAGAGT
Source organism: Picea engelmannii (assembly GCA_009831015.1). Lineage (NCBI taxonomy): Eukaryota > Viridiplantae > Streptophyta > Pinopsida > Pinales > Pinaceae > Picea > Picea engelmannii. Next base: position 48,305 of record ML788848.1, read on the forward strand.
GGTAAATGACCCAAGCTGTGGAAGCAATGTTCTGGGTGTGTCGACTAGCACCACCCACAAACTTGACAAATATAGGAAAGGAATATGTCATCTGCGCATGAAAACACAAGACAGTATAATCGACTAAGGTAAAAAATCGTGCACGCAAAAGAAAAAGACACACCAAAATAAAATACAATAGTGTACAAAGCACATATGCTAGATGTCCTAAGCATAGTACTTCTTAAGGTAAAGGCCATTCTGAGGCTGACCTAGGGAGATTCCGTCGTAGTCCACTAACTCGTAGGTTCCCCTATGTAAAACATGTTTCACAATGTATGGACCATGGCATAGAGGTTCTAACTTACCTGTCCCTAACTTGTCATGAGACTGGTCATAAACGAGGACTAGGTCTCCTTCTGCAAAAGTGTGAGGATGGGTAGACTTTTCATATTGATTCTTGATTCATTTTTTATATGTCTCATTGACGAGAGCCGCATCACTATGTGTTTCATCCAACCTAGTCAAGTGTAAGAAACATTCTTCTTCAGCAGAAGTGTTGGGAAAGAGTTCTACTTTGAGTTTTAACGAAGGAATTTTGCACTTGATTGGTAAAACAACTTCTATGCCATATACTAGATGGAAAGGAGTGAAACCAGTAGCGGTTTTTACTGAGGTCCGATAAGCCCAGAGAGTGGAGAAAAGTTGTTAATGCTAGGATGTCTTTTTTTCCCCTACCATTCATTGAATCATGGTTTTAAGGACTTTGTTGATGGCTTCAACTTTTCCATTAGCTTGAGGATAATAAGGGAATGAGTTCTCATGGAGAAAACCCAACTTGGCATGCAACTCACTCATCATCTAGTTTTGAAAATGTGAACCATGATTAGTAACAATGGCTTATGGAACACCAAAGCAAGTGATGATGTGATTAAAAAAGAAAAGAGCTACAGTACAACCATCGTTCAAAAAAGTAGGCATAGCCTCAACCCATTTTGTAAAGTAATCGACGGCAACGATTATATAACCATGCCCCCCGGCTGAGGTAGGTTTACATTGCATGAAATAAATGCCCCATTTGGAAAAGGGGCCGATGGAAACAATGGGATGCAACATAGTAGGGTGGGTGCATGTCGTTTTGTGAAAAACTTGGCAGGGTGGGCATTTTTTGACTGCCTCAATACAATCTTTGAAAATTGAGGGCCAAAAGTAGCCGGTACGTAAGATTTTCTAAGTTGTAGCCATCCCAGAAAGATGACCACCACAAGCTCCAAGGCGACATTCATTAAGCACGCGTTTATCCTCTTCATGAGTTAGACATCATTGCAGGATAGTGTCAATGCCATGGCGGTATAAAGAGTCGTTGATAATAAGGTAATGACGAGAATGGTGGCAAATACGATGATGTGCTTCACGAGAGATATCGGGTTGAAAACATTAGGTCTGGAGATAAATAAGGATATCTCCATACCAAGGATCAGACGTGCTAATGAGGAACCGAGTTTCATCCGAGAGAGAATCTTTGGGCTTAGTATCTTCATCAGCATGGGGAAGGTCGCAAATAAGCTCTTCAAACACCAAGGACTTTTTAGCTTTGGATTTAGTGAACTCGAGATCGAATTCCTGAAGGATAACGATCCATTTAGAATATTTTCCCCCAAGAACTTGACGTGTCAAAATGTGGTACATGGGGTTCGAGTCTGCAATAACTGTGGTGGTACGTAGCAAAATGTAGTGACATAATATCTGGACAACAATGACAGCTGTTAGAGCCAACTTTTCAACATGTGAGTATCTGAGCTCTGGACCAAATAGACTTTTGCTCAAATATATATCACATTTTCCTCGTCATTAGGGTCCTCTTGAACTAACACCATGGAAATAGTGGAAGTGGAGGCTGCTAAGTAAAGGATATAGTCCTTTGTGTAATTCAGAGGATGTAACAAAGGAGCGTTGGTTAATGCATGCTTAAGAGCAGTAAACGATCGTTCAACAGTGTCATCCCAGATGAAAGGGGTGTCTTTATGTAACAAGCGCATAAATCCTTTTGTAATATCAGTGTAGTTACAAATGAAACGACGAAGAAAGTTTGCTTTCCCTTGCAAACTTTGGAGTTGTGTCAGATTGTTAGGTGGAGGTAAATCCAGAATAGCCTTAATTTTTAAGGGATCCACCTGAATCCCATCCTTGGAAACAACGAAGCTGAGGAGTCGGCCTAATTCGACAACAAAATTACACTTATGTGGGTTCAAACGATGCGATAGAACTGACACCAAAGAAAAATAGCTCGTAGATGACCAAAATGGTCTGATCGATGGGATGACTTGGCAGGTAAGCCGTCGAGGTAAGGTTCCACAATATGTTTGATATCATGGAAAGCGTAGGACATGGATCGATGGAATGTAGCACCAACATTTTTAAGGCCAAATGGTAGCTTCCGATAGGTGAAATTTCCCCACGGGCAGATGAAGGTTGTCTTATGTTGATCAGCAGGTAAGATGTCAATCTAGTTATATCCCAAGAAACCATCCATGAAAGAGAAAATTACGCTACCAGCGCAATTATCAATGATCTAGTCGATAAAGGGCGTAGGGTAGTTGTCTTTTGGACACGCCTTATTGAGGTATTGATAATCAACACAGACACGAATGGTCCCTTTCTTCTTGGTGACCAGAACAATGTTTGAAACCCATTCCATCAAAGGGACAGGATAGATGAAGCCATATTTCAATAATTTTTCAACTTCTGCCTTAATAGTTGCGGTCTTATTAGGATGGATCGGGCAGAGTTTCTATCGAACAAGTTTTACACCTGGGTAGGTTTTAATCTCATGCACAATGATCGAAGGATCGATCCCTAACATCTCTTCGTAGCTCCAAGTGAAGACATCACAAAATTATTTAAACAAAGTGGTATATGAAACGACTTCCTTGAGTGTACAATTAACACCGAGATTAATATTTTCTATGATACCTTCCTTGATCGAAATATCTATTTCTACTGTAGAGGTAATGTTGCCTAAATTCCCTTCAGAAACAACATCTTGTGAAAGTATAGGTGATTGGGGAACTTGTACAACATTAGGGCGGAAGATAGAATGTATATCTTCCTGGATTTCTTCGAGAGGTGGAAGAAAAGAGGATTGATGATGGCTATCATCCCAAGGTAAGTCATCGATGCTAAGCATTTCCATTATTGATTCATTAGAAGGAAAAATTTGGGAAATGTAGTCAAATGCAGACATCAAGGAACTTAACCACGATGGCATCGGGTAGCTGTCGGGTGCCAATAGATGTTGGTCATCTGAGGAGGGAGAGGTAGATTGGATAGAAATGTATGAGGTTTCAGCTGGACTAAGTGGCATGGTGTCACCTAGGGCATCGAATTCTAATGGACTAGGTACAACCCAGGGGTCAGATGATTCCAGGGGTTAGTAAACTGTAGTCGAAATCATATTGATTGTGGAAACATTATTTGCAGTGGGTGGAAGCGGTGTAGGTAAGGTACCCATAAGGCTAGAGTCTTTCAACAAGCCAAAACCAACACTTTCATACGTAATCTTGTGATCTCCCAGAAAGGGAATATTGTTGGTAGCAGGAGTGTGAGCATTAGGTGTATAGAAATCTAACTGATCGATGGTGACAATTTTGACTTGATGAGGAAATTGCACACATAGAAACATTGACGAAGCAACGATGGACATAGCATAGAACCAACTTCTTCCAAGCAATAAGTTGTAATCGAGGGGAGCATCGACCACCTCGACATCAACAAAGACGGATTTGCCACCCAATTGGACAGTCAAGGACTGCAAAATTCCATGGGGATGAAAACCTCACACGTCAAATGCATGTAGCATCATCGGGGATTTGTTAAGTGAGGGTGTATACAAGATTTTCCAGCAGGATAAAGACATGATACAAGTAGAGGCTCCCTCATCCAAGATAGTTCGGTGGATTTGTTGATTATGAACAACAACCTCAACTTGGAAAGCAAGTTTATGAGAGAGTCGAGGCGAGAAATTATCCAGGTTAAACATGATATTATTGGACGACTCAGGATCAAAAGCGCTAATAGTAGCCAAGAGCGTTCTATGTTGACTGGGGCAGTGTTGTAGAACTTCTAATGCAGACATAACGCATGGTGCTTGTGCCAGATATTCAACAATGTTGTATTTTTGGGTGGCATGCGAGCTAGGATTAAAGGCAGATTTTCGGATAGTGTTCTTAGGAGGATGTAATATAGAGTCGAACATAGGTTTCTCGATCTGAAGTGATCCATATGGAGGATTGACAGGCGGAGGACTAGCGAAGGATGGTGATGGATCTATAGAAGTACCACTAGTAGCTTTTCCTCTGTCAGGTTTAACTGGAGTGTCATAAGTCGTAGAGCGAGTGGTTAAATCAATCCCATTGAAGAGATAGATATGGGCACCTTTTTAGGCTTCATCATGAGAAGGGTGGATGGAACTGCCCCCTGGAGAGGGGGTTTGAGAAACCATAGATTGTTGTTGAGGAAAAGGCTGAGTAAGAATGAAAGGTTGGGAATTCCCCTTAAAAAGTTTGGCCACTTCATCGCGATGTGGATAGTCTCGAGTGTAGTGATCATCTCCACAAATAAGACATGGGAATTTCGGCTTCCGTTATGGTTTCTTTTCGTTAGCAGGTGGTGGTTTTTGAGCTTTAGGTTGTTCATTATTGTTCTTTTTGGTTTTGTTCTTTGTCTTCTTCTTACCTACAGATTGTTGTGAAGAGGCAGATTGTATTGCATTCACCTCAGAGATTTGAGTTGGAGGGGAGGTAGGGGAAGGTGCGGTCGAACTGGAGGTGGATGCCGGAGTAGATCGATTAGTTGTTCCATTCGATTGGGATAGAGATTGTGTTTTGACAGAGCCAATAACACCATCCGTATGTGATGAAGACAAAGGTTTGGATGGATCGGTAGTGGCACGTGTAGCATTTGGGATTAACTCGTACAGAGTACCAGACTGTGAGTAAACCAGATCTAAGTGTTGTGCCCTAGAAATGGCTTCCTCTTCGATGAGAATGCCACCCATAGCAACGTGACAAGCGATTGGGGGTAAAAGTGATTTTGTGAACCATTCTGCCAATAATTGGTTAGGAATGATCACTTTGATCAACCTTCGTCGTCGCCTCCACTCATGAATGTGATCAGAGATGTGCACGTATTTAGTCTGACGAAGGGAGGTCAAGAGTTCAGTACCCATATCATATCGAATGGGTAGTTGAAAATGTGTGAGGAAGGACATGGAAAGGGAGTTGAAATATTGAAAAGAACCACGTGGTAGTTCAATATACCACTTGGTTGTTGAACCCGTAAGTGTACGCTGGAAAAGACGCAAATGTATAGAATCGTCCATTTAGGATTTGGATGAACACCACAAATGGAAATTCATCACATGGTTATTTGGGTCTTCCCCAGGTTTGCTGTCAAATTTTGGAATATCGGAAGGGAGTTTAGTCAAAATCACTGGCAAGAAAGGAGAATGTAGTATAGGATCATTAGTCAACAGAGATAAGTCTGGGAGATCTAGGGTAGCAGGGAATGGTAGTTGTCGGTTAACCTAAGGGTGATACTGGTGTGGCATGGGAACACCAGTAGGACCGTAAACTGGATTAGGTGGATAATTGTAACCAGTAGGTCCTCCTGCATATGCTTGTTGCTAACCAGAGAAGAGAGGATTCAAAGAGGGTTGAGAAAAATTTGGGAGCGGAGGATAACCTGATGGGTTATAAGGATTATAATATGGATTTGGTGTTTTCCCATAAGGAGGGAAAACATTTTGTCCATAAGGAGGATAGAGATTAGTCCTCTGAGAAAGAGGAGGTTGTTGTAGACCTTGTGGGTTTTGTCCCCTAGAGAACTGCGGATTTCCTGGGAAAGGAATGTTCCACGGATTGGGTGTTGTAGACGCATTCTGTCCAGAAGGTTGAGGATGGGCTCCAGTCTGAGGATGCCCCCTAGAATGAGGTTTCCCTCCAAATGGAGGTTTCCCGCCGAGAGGAGGTTGCCCCCCAAATGGAGGTTTCCCTCCAAGAGGAGGTTGCCCTCCAAACGGAGGTTTCCCTCCAAGGGGAGGTTGCCCGCCAAACAGAGGTTTCCCCCCAGCATGAGTTTGAGTTCCTGGATTTTGGGAACCAAACGTAAATGACTGACCAATGCCACTTGATGGATTAGAGCCACCAAGACCAGTTCCTCCAGGTTTTGTAAAGGTATCAAACTTCCGGGTATAACCTGGGTAGTGTTGACAATGGAAGGATTTAGTGCTCTGTACCCAAGGGGAAGTGACGAAGAAGGTCTAGATGAAAGTGGTGTACCAATAGGAGCTTGGATAACCACCAATTTACTGGTAGGAATAGTCACAATGTGAGGGACCATTGTAGAATGGGCCATTTGTAGAGAAATAGTGGAACTTGGACCAACATAATGCATGTTCGGACCAACGGACGGTATGATGGAACTATCGGTTGTACCAGTAAAATGATCTAAAGGTATAGTATAGGTAATAGATGTTTCAGGTATTTGAGATATGATAGGTGTATCGTCCCCTATACCTAAACCGTAAAGATCTCACACTGTACGAGGTGGGCTTCGAATTATGCCAGTCCAAAGTGGGTCTCTGACTTGCGGACTTGAAGGAGGCCCAACTGGAATTTCAAAAGGATCAATAACAACAAGTTCTCTGGTTGAATTAATCTGGAGAAAACGCCTCTCATATCCTGCAAAAATGCGGAAAGCATCCATAGAGTCCGAAACAATTCTAAAATTCTCTAAAGAGGTGGAAACTTCCTCCTGTGAGGTTATAATGTCATGGACCTCGCTCTATTGAGGAGATCCCTCCATATAATAAGGAGGTAGAGGGGTAGATTCTTCCATATTTTCTGGGGGAAGACCTTGTACCCTACGCGAACGTCATGGAGGCTTGATGTTGGTGGAACCAAAAATTCGACGGAAAAAATCTATGGCCAAATAACGACAAAGAAACAACATACAATAATCAAATCTAGGAATCAAACCAAGCAAACAAAACTTCTCTCGATGATCATACGATTTGGTGATGAAATCCAACGTCGCGTGATCAAGTCAAGAAGGGGCTAGGATATGGTGGAACAGTTACAATGGCAACCTACTTAATAGGCTTTCACCTTAGTGCAAGCTTCCACGCAGTAATTGTGGATTTACTCTCCAAGGAGCCCGAGTGAGTTTGACCAATGTCTGTTCCAAGTAGAGTGAGACGTCCCTTCATTGTCACCTCATGTAAGTACCTAAGGACTATGGAAACTAATGAAACCAACTCGCAGTCATCCCCTGGGCAGGTACAGTCGAAAGTCCGATCTAAACATATGAGAAAGATAACAAGTCTGAAATCCTTCGAGAGAACTGAGGACAAATGGACCGGTAGAACTCCAAAGGACCCCGAACCGATTCATAATTCATGAAGCACCGAGACCAAATGAAACCAATTGAGCCTCAAGAAGAACCCTCAATATACGATCTGACCACTACAAACAATTGAACCACGGAGGGATAATCTTCGTAACTCTCCTGAATGCGACCTTGTGCTTAACCCCTGTGTGAGAGGGGGATCCCAAAAATCCTATACGACAATTGGATTTTTCTCTCCCTACCGCAAGATGCTAATGTTTGTTTTGAATACTTTGGAGAGTTGTACTAACTGCCTAATCCAAAGTGCTAATCCTAGTCTAATGTTGGTGGAAGATTCTAAAAACAAAATGTTCTAGATAAATTTTAATTAGCGTTAATTTTGCAGTTGTTCTTTACTCAAAGGGTGTAATATGACAATGAAACTGATGGTGTTATGACTCAATTCCCCAAAAATGCATAAGAAATGATAATCAGCCCTTTCTTTCAATGAATGCCTATTTAAGGGAAAGATAAAGATGTTATTTTCGCTATCAAACACTAAGATGCAGAATCCTCAATCAATTTGTTTCTCAATCAAATCCAATGTAATGCTAAAATCTCATAGAATTCCTTTCTAATATCCAAAAAAAATCATAAAAAGTATCATTTTGATTTATGTGTGAATGATAATCAATCCGATATAAAAGTTCCTATGTCATCCAGATTGCAAATTCAACAAGGTTCAGACAATCAAAAGCAAGTTACACATAAACAAAAACGCGCTCTCATTGTGATAAAACAAGAAAGACAAAGATGACAAAAATTTGCAAAAAGAAAACCAAGAACTCAAAAAGATTGAAAAGGGCTTGGACAAGATGACCTCAAAGATCAAATGGAAAGGTGAATAGACCTTTGAATATCCTCACGAAGGCTTCTACTCAGTCAGATAAATGAGAAGAAAGAAGTAAGTTAACCCTAAATTAGCAAAGAAAAAGAGTGACTTCAAGGCAAGGAAAGAAAATGTCAAAATTCCAAACAAAAGATGATCAATTCTTAGAAAACAGGGTGTTGAAGGCCAATACCAAGATGTACTGAGATTGTAAAACTCCTAAGCCAGTGCCAAAATTAAGAAATGAATTCAGAGAGTGAAAATACTGAAAAAATTCTCACAGAAAAGGGGCAGTGCTCTGGTGTAAAGGGCACTAGAGCGTTCCAACGCTCTTTGTAAGGCCAACAGGGAGCGCTAGTGCTCTGATAGCAAGGGCAGGGGAGTGTTGGGCTCTCAAAACTCAGAAAAAATACCCAAAAAGTCAAAATTCCAAGCAAACTCAGTCAATCATGGTGAGTATGATGAAAGAAAGAGGAAATCAATCAGATCTAAGAATCAGAGACACGATGTGGAGAAGTTCAAAGAATGAGAAAAGACCAAGACAAGGCCTATGAAAGGAATCAAAAATCAAAGCAAGTCCCCAGTGGAGTCACCAATTTTTGTTACAGGAAAATCCCCCTATGGACAAGTGGATTTCTTAACACATATAATATGCACAAGACAAAACATGAAATACAACAAAATTTTGAATGGGGTCTACTCATTTTCATTATTTATATTAATAGATTGCATACATAGGTATGCATAGATATATCATAGTCTTTTGAGTCCTTTCATCTTCCTCCCTATCACCCATTTCCTTATGTAGATATCACACCCTTCATGTGTTTATCCTATTCACTTTGTTTGAAATCTTGAACTTCTTCTCTCACCTCGTTGTTTCATAGCTTCCAAAATTATTCTTCTTCCCTTTTATTCCTCTTCCTCTAGTATCCAATCACTCAAGTTTCGTTTATCCTCTCACAACAACCAATCTTCTCCATCCTCCATGAAACCTTTGTGTTCCTTATTCTATTTGGTAATGCCTCTTGCACATAATTTTGTCATCTCTTGTAGGTTCAACTTCTCTCTCTTGAAGTTTTCTTCTCGAGGACTTCTTTTCTCTTCCTTTACATATCCCATTTGATTTTTCACAAAGATAACATGCTCTCCCTTGGAGCCAACATGAATTCCTACATGTTGTATCGATTTATTATCCTTACCCTCAACCTTTGGGATTTCGTTGACTTCAAATTTTCTTATTCATTGTTTCTCATCTTGACATCATTGCCACAACAATGCTCTTTCAACTTGCTACACCTGATTTTCCATCTTCCTCTATGTGCACAATAATTTTTTTTCCCATGTGCATATTGTTTTGTGCTTGTTGTTTCTTATGTGCACCAACATGTTGTTTGTACCTCCTAACTTGCTTCTCATTCCTTTCACTCACCTCATTAGTTGTCTTTTGTATTTCTTCGACTAGACATTTATATAGATGCTCATGCATCATCGAAAAAGTTGTTCTCAAACAAATATGTCCAAAACTAAGCGCTAGTAGACACCCCAGAATGTGCCATAGTGGTAAATTTCTCACCCTGAAGATGAATATTAGGTGGCAAATAGGCATGTTCAAAGATTGAAAGTTAAAGGTTTTTAGGACAAATTTTTTTTATTAAATGCAAGAGTTGAGGTATAATGGCGTCATTTATTAATATATTTCCGGGTTATTTATTTTCTATGCAAATTTTAATAGATTTTTAGTTGCTTTGAGAAAACACCGAGGGTGATCATTGATCGTAAATATCCTCTTGATCGAGTGCAACTATATTATTTCATCATCTATGTGATTAATATATGAAACATATGAATTCTAGAAATGAAAACTAGATACAACTAGAGGAGAGAAGAACACTTGCATATTCAACAAAGGAGAGGACAAGAATGAAACCCTAAAAGGGCATTTAGTCTCTTTAATCCAAATTATATATTTGGTTCTCTTACTCCCTCTTTCTATTGAATAGAATCTAAAATAACCCACTCAAGTGTCTCTAAGTGTCACATACCCACTACGACATAATAATTTTTTCACTCTTCCTCAAGGGATAGAATCCCCGAAACTCCGAAATCTTCGAAGTTCCCCTCTAAAGGGAGATCAACGGCTGTAAGCCTCCCCTGATCTGACGGTTTGGATCCTTTCGAGATTTCATGGATCAAAAGTCCTGACTCTCTTACTCTTTATAACCCTGGTAGCCGAAATACCAAAATATCTTTACTGAGGGATCAATGGTTCATGTCTCTCTTGAACCAACGACTACGATCCAACTGGATCGACGGCCCACCTCCTTTCGGGGTTTCGGAATTCATGATTTCGCGATTCCATGACAGACAATACTTATCCACAATTTCACACACCCACTCCAACAATATGTCACATTTCAACGCAAAGCGCCCCGGTTCCTTGTCCTCGGAACTTTCAAAATCCCGAACCCTGGTATGCTGAAACCTGTCCCTGTTTCATGACCCAACACTACTCCTCCAAACACTTTCAAGATTTCGTGTTTTGGGACTTCACGAATCCTGTTGCTCTAATTCCTTGTCCTCTCGTACTCCCGGTATCTGAAGTATTGAAGTGTTGAATCTCAAGATTTTGGTTCTCCTTCTCCTGAGAAAGATCAACGACTCAAAGCCTCTCCTGATCCAATGGCTCAGATCCTTTCAAGGTTTTATGGGTTAGGACTTCATAACTCTTACCTCTTGTTTTCCCGGTAACCAAATTACCAAAATCTCCTTTCGGGGATTTCCTCGAAACGTCAACGTCATGCACCTTTTGGGACTTCGGGATTTGCAATTTCGTGAATCTGTCGCGACCAAACTCTTGGTCCTTCAACCTCCCGGTATCCAAAACCCTGATGGGTTCGGATCTCTGCCACATTTCCTCTTGAATGGACAGTCTCGATGCTTTCGTTGTTTCACGTACTGGGAGCTTGAAACTCTTGGTACCAAGACCACAACCTCATGTACGTCCCGAACTCCGAATAGCCGAAATACCGAAATCTGATGGCTCCTCTCCTGTATCGAGATTTCGCGAACCGGGAGTTCACGATGCAGCGACTCCACAATTCTATTCCTTCAACCTTCCGGTATCTAAAACCCCGATGGGTTTGGATCTCTGCCACGTGTCCTCTTAAATGGATGGTCCTAATCTTTTCGGTACTTTGATGAGTGCTCACCTTTGTGTATGCAATGGTTAAACCTCGTGCAGCTTCTCCTGGATCCGATGGCTATCGGCTATCCACGTGAGATCTGACGGTAGCTGTAGCTCCTCCCTGAGCTCACGCTTTCTTCCCGATTTTCGAAATATTTCGACGCTTCAAAGGTCTCAGCCTTCGATCTTCTACTGCAAGCCGACTATTGGCTCTCACCAGCACTTTACGAAAAGTCTTGTCCCTCCCGAGCTTTCTCAGCTATGGAGGATTTAAGAGATTTGCGCTCTTTCTCCTGGGCTTGACTTTTAGAAGAGTCTTTCGCGCACCCCTTGCGCACATTCATCAAGTCTAGAACTTGGGTGAGTCTCGGCCTCTACTTGCCTCACAGGGAGTCAGTGCATAACTACACTACCTCTCCTAAGCTTAACAGAATTTTTCCTCCAAGGGACTCTAGACAAATAGGAAGGCTGGCATGTGTACATGAGACTATGCCTAAGGTCGACGATCTCACAGTTAGTGGCTCTAACTCAAGCATCCACCGGACACCATCATTTACGAGTACCAATCATGTCCTATCCATATAATTTCTTACTAGCCTAAATATACAACCAAGCAGTAAGGAAAGGGACACAGTATATCCATTCAGAAATAAAGCACAATTCCCGAAACATACCCAGTATAACCAAATTCATGCCCAGTTACCGCTAAATTACACAGAGTAAGAAATCACTTATCTATTATAGGTTGCCACCAACCAACTGACTGTGGGTGTTCATCCTTCCACCCGACCATAGGCACAAAGGCATTCATTCTTAGCGCTCTGGCCACCCCCATGCCAATCCATGATATCACCAGGGAATTCCCATGGTTCTCGAGGGTTCTCTCTCTGTTTCAAATTCTGTTCGGGTCCTGTTTTCTGCAACTCAGAGATTTCTCACTTAGTTTTGGACTCGACGAGGTTTCTCATATGCTCTTTGGCATCCAGCTTGCGGCCTTCTGTTCGTGATTCGTTGGAGAGCTTCGTGTTTCTCCCTTGTGAGCTTTCACCCTCCTCGTCTCGTGTCAGGTGTCTAGTTTCTCCTCTCCCATGTGTGTGTCCCTCTTACCTTGGGAGGTTTTTGCCGACCTATCCTGTTCCTTCTGTCAGAAGGAAGCTCAGGTCTGCAGGTCCCTGTGATACTTCGAACTGATAGCCTATGTTTCCATTCATGGGGGTGGTTGGTGATTCAACCACCGGTCCTTTCTTCATTGAGTGATTTTCTTTCCTTGGGATTCGAAGGAGGTTTGTCATCCTTATCAAGGGAGGTTTGGGGTTATTTGATATATGAACCCTCTCTTATAGTTTTCACATTCTTCCTCTAGTGATATCATGGCCAGTACTTTCAAGGCTTCACCCCCACAGTCAGTTATTGGAAACTCAAATAATAATACATTTACATTTTCCTCATGCATTAGCATGGTAATTCCTATTCTATGATTAATTACAAATTGGGGGAAACAAGGGTGTTACAATTCCCTCCCCCTTAAAGGAACACCGTCCTCGGTGTTCTTTCTCAAAACACATGTGATGCCTTCCTCATTCAGCCACTTCAGAAGTCTTGACCTTCATCCTCGATCAGGTCCTCTTTCAGAATCTTAGTCTTCATCATCTACCTTCAATAATTCTTGGACAACAAGCACATTAATCACAATTTTGTGCGAAAACATCTTACTATTGTTCAAAATTCAAAAGGAAACTTTCATATTCTAGCACAGTACTTATCTATGCAGTTTGTGGATCTGTGTCCATGTGGATATTTTGTTATCCATGCTCATCGCTTTCCTTGACATACCCATTGGGTGCATGATTCCAAGCCAATAGTTCACAAGAGATATCATGATTTTATCTTCCTTTCCAAGGTTCTTATACACGGGAAACTACCCACTATGTGCATGATCCCAATAGTTTACAAGAATTATTAAGGTCTCCTCTTCCTTGCGGTCACTCATCCTCCAAGCCTAGACTTAGGCATCCCCTTCACTGTTATACAGTCCCTTGGGTGATCCATCTTTCCCTGCTGAGTTTTTCTCGCACAGGAAAATCTTAGAGACTCTATCGAGTCTTACAGTTGAGGCATCCCTTAGACTTGCTCTGTCGAGGCATCCCTCCATCTTGTGTTACCTCAACATAATTTATTTCAGGCGATCGTGACTTATCACGGGGTTCTCATGGCTCAACAGTAGCCCTTTTTCATCATCTTCAGCTTTGACAGCCTTCATTTGTTCCTTTCTAGACATGTCTTTTCTTCCTACCTGTACCACAGGTATATAAAATTCATGAGACATCATTATAAATTTTAACTTTCAGAATTTTATTGCAAAACTGTCACCCACAGATTTTCCAATCTCACGACTTGTTTTTCATATTTGTTCTGCATAGGAACCAGATTCATAATTATGGGAATTTCCTTCCCATAACGGTTTGGCTCAGTAGGCAATTGGCCTTCCTTATGGGCTTACAATGCCACCATATCCAGGACTCCTTCCTACAATCATTCCTCAACTAATCAAATTGTTGGTTCTCATGCACATACATTTTATTGCACCTTTACAACATCCTCACAACAATTTCAGAATTGTGCATACTTAACAATTAAATTACTTTCTCAAAAAGGGAAATACCATCCCTTGCAGTTTGGCTCAGTAGGCAATCGGTCTTCCTTATGGACTTACAACACTGCCATATCCAAGACTCTTTGCTTCCTGCAATTCATTATTTACACAGCCAAACAATTGTTAGTTTCATTTCAACATACCAAACTTTTCAAAACATAGTTCAACATTTAAAAAGGGTTTTAACAATTGTGCCAATATCCATGACCACATTCATACCCAATACATTCTTGCATTGTTTTTTGAGTTCGTCACCCTTTATGGCCGGTTCTTGGCCATGGGATGTTGGAAGTTAACCAACCTTTTCCTCATATAGTTTATTTGTTTTCTTTCATTCTTACAGTAGGACCATACTGTCGGCTATAGGTCGATCACGATCCCAAATCAATACACACAAACTCAAAATTTTCACATGTATGCCTTTACGCATTCCTTGATTGTCAATGCATTCATGACATATCAATTCATGAATTCTTTCAATGGTTATAAACAGTGTTTACTACCAGAGGTTCATACCTCCATTATTCAGGTTCTTCGTCCTGGGATAGTAAAATAAAGTATGCAGTATGGGCAGATCGAATAACAACAAAGACGTCCACAGGGAAAACCCCTTTTGAGCTGGTATATGAACTTGAAGCAAAACTCCCTGTGAACCTCCAAATTCCTATCCTCCGATTCGCGCAACAATACGACACAGATGCAGAGGTGATCCAAGGGAGAATAAATCAGTTGATAGAATTAGACGAAACATGAAGAAAAGCCTTGGGGCAAATGACAAGAAACCAAGAGGAGATAAAGAATAATTTTGATCACAAAGCAAAGGAAAGAAGTTTCGCCGAAGGAGATCTTTTCCTACTATGGGATAAAAGAAAAGAGAAGCCTGGTATGCACAAAAAATTTGACAGCCTATGGGGAGGCCCTTATAAGATCAAGAGTTGTGCAGGTACAAATTCCTTCAACCTGGAGACAATGGAAGGAGAGATTCTGAAACTGCCAATGAATGCTTTACATATCAAGCGTTATTACCCTCCAGACACATGAAGATACAGGTAAGTATGAGTAGGTAGGCATTTCCGTGTATTATACCATCTGCATTTATTGATTGTTTCATCATATGCATCTTGATTGTTTATTCTCATATATATACATGTATTATTTTGCGGGGTGGCAATACCACCCCACCTTTTGTCGCTAATGCTTTCTTTTCAAGTGTGAGCTGGTCTGCAGGTTTATGCCAGAGATGCTGATATTCTCATGCGCTCTATGGTGAGCACATGTTCCCGAGTTGGAGCCAGATGTTATCCCCGTTTTCTAGGGATAACTGGGAGATCATGTCTCGAGGCCCATAGGTCCTAGACATGGAATACTGAGAGCAAGATTGACCTAAGCATGGCCCTAGAGAGCCCATCCTTCTTCTTCTTTGCCAGACTTGTCCTGTTAGCAGCAGCAGCTTCCATCACCATTGGCTTGGACTTGCATCATAGAAGACTCTTTCTCCATGAGGTAATTGGTCCACGGTATCATGGTATGTGTCATGTTTGATCGTTATAACTTTCTTATATATGCATCAGATTCCTTACATTTTTGATAACTGCTTGGATCTTACACTAATCCACTTGACCATTGTTGGGGGGATTAACAGGGTGCCCTAGCAAGCTTGTATTTATGGGTTTTGGTTAGCCACCAGGGGGGATTTGAAGAGCCATCGTCCGCTCTCGCCATACTATCACTTTACATCTTGTCTCAGATACATCCATCCCATTCCCCTAGTCCAGCCATTAGGATGACCTTTGAGGGTTATACTTTGTCCTGTGGGAAGAAGGGGCTAAAGGCCCAGGGGGTAAAAGCAGCTGGTAAAAGATAAAAGCCATAGGAAATGAAACCTAGAGATGCTTTGCACAGGGATCCCCAAGAAGGCAATAAAAGGCCTCTCGATAAGAAACAAAAGGGACCCTAACAAAAAAAACAAAAAAAAAACAAGACCTAACCAAGAGGATGGGAGGTATCATCACGATCCGACCCATTATGTTCATAGGTATCTAGCAGTATGACATTGCCATTATTTGGTCACCACGCCAGGGCAATGACCTTTGGTTGCATGGCCAAGGGAAAGGGGGTCTCATCACGAGCCA
>ML788848.1:65208-118770 GCA_009831015.1 Picea engelmannii
ACGAGAAGAAAGAAGGACGTTCCACCCAGGACACTTTGGCAGAGCTCGGCCTAGGGGGAATCACCCACTGCAGATGGAACGTTTGCCTTTGATGGACAGGACGTCACCTGAGAGAGATGGACGTTGACTGGAGCATGTGGCAGTGTGCTGAGGTCATTTGGCACGTGTGGAAGCTTGGAGGAGACCTGGAAGGGCCAACGTTTGGTCTCTGGATGCTGTATTTGCCCCAAAAGGGCCAACATCTCCCTCAAAAGGGCTTGACGTCCCTCTTTTTGCTCATATTATGACATTTTTCTAGCAATTAATGTAAAAACAGTGTAAATTTTAAAGTCAGCCTTGTCGGTTGTTTTAATGACCTAAATTTTAATTCAAAGGTCATGGATTGGTATAAATAGAGGACGTTTTGCCTCATTTTAAACATAACACAACTCACTCTCTTGTGAGAGATCAACTTTTAGTCTTTTTCTTGGTATTTTTGGTCTTGGAAGTGAGGCGCAACTCTTGTTGGAGGAATCTTCTTGGAATTTTATGGTGTTTCTCTCATAGAAGGTTTACAACTAGGGTTTGATTAAGCATTCTTCATGATTTGTAAGTGATTTTTTCATGCAAAACTTCTAAAATGAATGGTTGTAGGCTTAATTTCTTACATTCTCTATATCATTTCTATTATATTGCTAAATCTTGAAACCCTAGGTAGCAAGCACACTAGTAGGTCATTGCTATATGTCCCCATGCTTGAGAAATTGTTTTAGCCATTGATGAAGGAAGATATAGCCTAGCCGTTGCTACACTTATCATCCTTTTTCTRAGTTAGCATTAAAATATAGGTTGAAGARAGGAGACGTCCTAGGCCTAGTTAATTCTACACCTAGGGTTTTAACCTTCTAGGGTTTGAAGAGCCTTGCTCCTGCAACACTTTTCTCCCTTAGATTTGTATTTTGAAGCTAGCCGTTTTGCCAAGAGTATTTAGAGAAAGAGGAAGGAGCATGAGGCCTTGCTTAAGCAACACCGGAATGAGCCTCCTTCCCTTAGGGTTTTGATTCTAGGGCCCTGCTATTGCAGCACCATAGAACCTAACCTTCTAGTCTTTAAATTTTAATCCTCCTGAGATTTTTCCCTTACTTTTGACTCCATATTACCCTAAGGCACTAGTATTCTCTCCAACGTTGAGATTGTTGTGCAAAATCATCTTTCAAACTTTCAAATTTTGAAACCCTAACTAACCCTAACACACTAACTAGGGCTGACGTCATACCTGATGCAACAAGCCCTCTAACTCTGCAATTAATGATGACGTCGTGCCTTATTTGAACCATTGTTGATAGAAAATACTGTTGGCTTAGTCATCTTGTGATAGACATTGATGAATTGGTAATTTTCATTGGCTAATTAGTAGAACGTTGACCTTCTTTGTCTGTTACATTGCTTATCATACTAACCCTAAAGGAAGTTGACGTCATCCTAGGATATTGACGCAACCATCTATTGTATATGAGCAATTAAAGACATTTAATGCATTGAGTTAATTCAAGGATTGATTATTTTCATTAGATATTGACAAGTAACATTATATTGCCATTGTCATTATTACAAACATTGACTTCGTCAATATTTACTGATGTATATTCTCTTATACATTGACTTTGATAGTCATTGATTTATGAAGTATTAACCATTATTGCATGTACCAGTTTCATTGTTGTCTTGTCTCGCAAGCAGGTGCCTTTCTGTGGTTATTCTTTATCTGACTATCTTCTGGGCGGTAATCTGTGAAGGGGAAACTAGCCTTGATCCTTTGAGCCTTTTCCTTTCAAACCCCAGATTGCCAGGGACGTATCCCTTGGGCTTAGCCACCCTAAATAGAAAGGGCCTCCCCATCGTGGTGACATTGGGTGGGGTAGGTCCCCATTATGCCAGTTTGACCTTTATCCTTTAGCCCTGTAACGTAAAATACAAACTGAGCGATAACAGGTCCAACCAGTCCATCCCAATTAAGAAGTCATAAGAGCCTAAAGGCATAACATTCAATTCAATCTTCGTTCTTAATCCATTCATGTCTATCGAACATGATTTAACCAATTCAGTGACCTTCCTCTTGGTTCCTGTAGCCAACTGCACTAACCAAGACCTTTCATGTTTGCTTCTTGATAAATGCAAACTTTCCACCACCCTAGGATCTACATAACTATGGCTAGCCCTGGAATCAATTAAAATAATAAGTGGTTGGTTGTTGATCATACCTTCCACTTTAATCATGTGCGATTGAAATTCTACTTGCTTGTTGTCTAGGGCTGCGTAGATCCTTGGCATCCTGCTTCCCATATCCTCCACTGTTTCAGCTCGCTGAACATTGTGGATGGTTCTCTCTTTATCTTTTCTGTACCTATACCTATGGTTCCCTTTACAGCCTCGAAACTCCATAGGTGGCGGTCTGGGAATTTGCTCACCCACTTCAGCCTTCCTGGGCTCTTTGAAAGATGGTTGTCCCTGAGAATTTTTTTTGAAAAAGGGAGGCTTATTTCCCTTCTGCCTCTGCTCTTTCTTGAACTTCTTCTGATCATCCCAAGCCTTCCGAAAAGTAGACCTTTCTCTTTGTTGTTCATATAATCATTTTCCCCTTCTTATTGTTTCTTCCATAGTCTTAGGATCATCATACCGAATCTTGTCACCAATAGAAGGTGGCAGTCCACTCAGATATATCTGAATCTTGATAGCCTCATCTTTGATGAACGAAACATACTTCAGTAGTTCCAAAAACCTTTGTTCGTATTCATCGATGGTCATGCTGCCCAACTTGAGTTCAAAGAACTCCTTCATCTTTCTGTCATAGTACCTTTTGGTCAGGTATTTCTTCTCGAAATACCTCTTGAACTCCTTCCAAGTGATATCTTTCTCTCTGATGTGCTGCACCTGCACAAACTGATCCCACCACATTGATGTTTTTCCCTTTAGTTGATACATCACAATTCTTCTTTCTACATGAGGGGAATAATTCTGTAGTTGGAAATATTTCCTCATGCCTAGCAACCATGTTTCAACATCTTCCTCCTTCTTATGTTCTCCATCAAACGTTGGAGGCTTGATCTCGTTCATCTCTCTTTTCAATTCATCCCTTCCAGATGTTTGGTGTTTTCTAGTAGGGGACGGGCTTGAACTACTGTGTGCTTCCCCGCTGGAATGCTTTGGGGAACGATGATGATGTCTACTACCACTCCTCGATCTTCTTCTTTTCTCAGGGATCCTGCGACTCTCTATCTTTCTTGAGCCACTCCCCTTTCTCCAACTTCCTTTCTATTCTTTCCAGGCTCTTCAACATTTTTAATTTGAATTCTCCCTGCTGATCCCTGACCCTCATGAGCTTTCGGCTATCAGCTCGATGAGCCTGGTTATCTTTCTGCAATCTTTCAATGAGTTTCATCATATGTCCTTCCTTATCCATCTATTTTCCGTGCCCATTAGAGTTTGATCCTTTGACTCCCAAGTTGACATCCCTTCCTACCCTTTCTTCCTCTGTTTCGGAGGCAATCTGCACCTTTTCCATTTCTATACTCAACGTAGAATCATGGTTGACCTGACACTCGTTGAACTCTGCACACACAATGTGAAATCAACAGAAGTTTGTCAGGCCCTTAAACCTTCAATAAACTTACAACACTCATAAACCAACATGAAGAAGAAAAACGTTTCAATTCCATTAAGTTTTCTGAGCTCTGTTTGGCTTTGCAAATTTCAGGACTTCTGGTTTCGGGGTCTCGGTCCACGAGACTCTCATACTCGCTTTCAGGTGATAGCTCCCTCTTTCTCCCTACCCTCGTAACCAAAGGCACCTTTCACAACTTTGTGATCTTCGCGAGTTCGCGAGTCGAAGACCCTCAACTCTTCTTCCTCCAAATGTCGATTCCCGAGATACGATATAGGTATGGATCCCTCCTCGCTAGCGCCTGCTACATATAACCATAGGCTAGGGTTAAGTGCTAGAACCTCTCGCAACTCACGACTTCACGATTTGGAGTGTTGATCCCTCGTGCTCCTCCTTTGTGAATCTCGAAATCCCGATTTACTTTACCCTCTGGGCCCACATAACACAACTGTCTCCACATCTATAGTGGTGAGTGGCACCCTCAGGAGGGTCCACGTTATCTATGGTGATGTCATCGGGTCCCACCATGCTCACTTTTATTTTATCCCACTGGCACGTGGTACACACCCATGTGTCCACATCCATTCCAAGTGAAATCCAACGATTATACCTTTCTCAAATCTACGGCGCAGATCCTTTCAGCATTTCAAGGTTTTGGGCATTGGGAGTTCGTGCATCCACACCTCTCGAACTTCCATTTGCTAAAATCCCGAAATCACTGTCTACCCCTCTACTTGATCCAACGGTCAAGTTCCTATCTTACGATCTACGACGTAGATCGTTTCAGAATTTTGGTTTTCGCTATTTCGTGACTTGTGAAAACAAGGTTCTTCCCTTTTGGTTTCCCGGTTGTCGAAACACCATCCGGAAGCCACATGTTCCCCTCGATGTTCCCGACGAATTCAGGGTTTCGTGTATCACGATTTCCACGTTCCTGTGCAACTCCAAAGGGTTTTTAAACCCTACGCACATTTTCCAAATCTGACGGTCACGAGGGTTTTCCTTACCCCTGAATAGATCCTACAACTCCAACACTTCTTGTGTGGAGTCCTCTCTCCCTATGGCCAGATACCACATCGGCTATAGTTTCATAACACCGCTACACCTCCTGAGCTTGGTAACACGGTCAAGTAACTCCTTGACACTCAGGAGCATTCAAAGGTCCGACATTGGTCCTCCAGACACAATTTCTCCTCAAACCCTCGGTCCAAAGACCACTCAACTGGCCCATCTAGGCTCAACGTCGAAAACTTTGCTCTGATACCATACTGTAACACTCTTTCATTTGAAGTTGTAACGCTCTGATACCATACTATAACACTCTTTCATTTGAAGTTGTAACTCTCTGATACCATACTATAACACTCTTTCATTTGAAGCTGTAATGCTCTGATACCATACCGTAACACTCTTTCATTTGAAGTTGTAACTCTCTGATACCATACTGTAACACTCTTTCATTTGAAGTTGTAACGCTCTGATACCATACCGTAACACCCCCTTTCCATCAGCCGGGCAGGTGCTACTTCGCGGAATAACAATCTCATACTTAATTATATATATATATATATATATGACATGCATTTAAAATAGGTTAAACACATTTAAACTCAGAGTGAGCATAATAATTACTGTTATTATAAATAATCAATGGCTTTAACATTAATTCATATGCACATCAGAGTACGTGATAATTATAAATACACAGACATGTAGTAACATAATTGAAACATCATCTTGTACTTATCTTTGAAAACGATGGTAATTACACCAACCAGGTGCAGGCCTTCCACGAACCTCCCAGCCTTAGACTGCATTGCTCATCAATCTTAGCAGTAGGTTACCCCCGAGCTGGGACTAAGCTCCACCCCAAGGCAAGGAATCCTAGGCTAGGCTAAGGTTACAGGGAAAACACACGGGCACAAGGAAGGAATTCTCTCCCAGGAACCACTCATACTCACTGCCCACAGACTCTCCTTCCCCACATGCCTGTTCCACCCTAGGAGTATACACCTTCTCTGTCACCTAGACAGTCCTTCAGTTGTTAACCTTCCTTGCCTTGGGTTTCAGCAACAAGCTGAACCAAAATTCTCCGAGCTCTGCGGCAGCTATRGGATTCCTTCCAGGAGCTCTCTCCTTCCTCAACACACTCTCTCACCTGGAGAGAGTGTTGTACGACTGGCCAAAAATCCACACAGGGTCAAACACTACATGTCCACCACAGTCAATAGGAATTCAGACACGAACACCCCCGAGCAGCAACAGATAGGTGAAATAGTATAACAAGGCTTAGCAGGGACGAGATACTTCCATTTTCTCAATCCGACAGCACGGGATAGACTCACGCTCTAGTTCTCAGGGATGTGTGACAAGTTGTCCATGCAGGGGTCGACTCAGACTTAACAGTTCACAACCAAAGGGGTGCACCAACCTTCCAGAAGCAAATATAGACACCAACCTCTTTGTTTAAGAGCGCACGAGGGTATCTCTTGCAGAGATTGGATGGGTTCACGCTCAGACGATCAGGTAGAATGGAGAAGGAAACCCCCAACATGGCTCATCTCAGCCATTTTATTTGCATGCGCCTGGGTTGACACTTGTCACCCATGCAACTACATGCATTCCTTCAGCATGTGTTCCATCCATTCGAAAGTTGTTTGTCCTTCCAAAAGAACTTAGGATAAAACATATTATTCACATGTCTTTTGGAATAATATTAAAATATTATTCCCAAGGACCTAAGCCCCTAGGCTCAACACTTAGTCCCTTTTCCCACCTTCCAGCCCCTAATCCCTTGCCCACTCCGTGGAAGCTTAGTCCCCCATCACTCATTCATCATGGTGGGTCTGCACGCGGCGGTGTTTATATTTTATTACTGTTTCGCATAAATACAGGTACAAAATCAGGCTCTTGGCCTTCAACACTTAGGCTCTCTGGCCTAACAATCACATAAGCCCACTAGCTTATATAAACTTGGCTCACCAGCCTATAAAACTTATTTACAATTCATTTCATAAACAATATTTACAATAGGGCTCAGCCTTGGGGACATTACAAAATTGGTTATCAATATACAAGAAACTTGAGGAAGGGGAACTAAGGAAAAGTGGACTAGTTTCTTCAGACTCATAGGGTGAATATAAAGGAGAATCATCAGAATTTGTGTCAAGAAGAATAGGATGATCGTAGGAGTTCCGAGAAATAGATAAATGAACTTCACAGAGTGAAGAAGTGTCAATTGGAGCGGGAAGTGATGCAGATCTCTTACCTTTGTTGGTGAAGGAAACGATTGGGAAAATTTCAGTTTTAAAATCAGGCAAGACCAAACCAAGCTCAAAGGTTGTAATTTTATTGCTAGGTAATCCTCCATGGTACGATGGGGTATTCGATCCTTCAAATAGATCACTAGTGTTAGACTCCACAGTTTTAGGTTGATAAAACCTATTTGTCGATGATACAGTCTTTTTAAGATATCTTCTCGATTTTAAAATTTTTTCTGGATCTGGGATAGGCGAAGTTTGTTTGTCGTCTGGGTTTCTTCTCATATTCTTTCTGTTAAAATACAGTTTATTTATTGTGGATTCTCCAAGTGAAAGATAAGGGTAGCCTTATAAGGTTTTCGATCTTTGTTCACTATCAAAGATAGAAAGTGTCAATGTCGTTCTTCCCAGGGAAATGATTCGTTTCTTTGTTCCCCAGCAACGACGCCAAAAAGATGTTGTTCCTGAGTTTGTAATTTAAGGCTCTAAAGTACACTGTCAAGGCATCTAAAAAGAAAAAGAGGGATAAGGATATAAAGGTAGATTTCAAGAAAGGGTTAGGGTTGATTCCTTAACTGTCTTTGTCTAGCATCCCAGTTTTCCTGGATACTAATGTCTCTTTCAATTACTGCCCACAAACATTCTAACTCAACCCGGTTGTTTGTTGTCTGTAAGATGGTGTTAAATAAATTCAAAGCAATGCTCGTTTCATCCGATAGTCCGGGTTCGATATTAGGTTGTCTTGTGACTGGGACAGTCATGAGTGAAAAGGATAGAAAGGGTAAAATCTTGTGTTTTCTTTAAGAGTTCACTATTTCTGCTTCAAAACATGTAAAAAGAACTCCAAAAACCTTGAATTAATAGTGTGACGAAACCAAAGGCCATTTCTGGTATCTAAGTTAAATTTTAAAGAAAAAGGGGATACGAATGAAGTGAAAAGAAACATAAAACTGCCAAACAAGGTGAGGCATCAATTAAAGTGGAATCTCACTTTGTTGACAGGAGAAGAAAATAATCAAGAAAAACTATTAATGAAGCATATGATATTGAAATTTAAAACATTTGCAGGTCTTATATCTATTGATAGCCGATACAGAGGAAAAGTTGTAAATGATTAAATTGCAAGAATAATTGTTTACCACAGTAGAGGTTGTACTAAATTGTAGTTAAGCATTCATTAAAAAGACATATGAAAATTGTGAAACAACAGAGAAACACATAACTCAAATTCGACTAGATCTGGAATCTTCAATCTGCATTCGTATTAATTAAAAAATATTTATCAATTCTCCTTACACTGTGTCCATAAAAAATCCTTTTAATAGTATCTTCAAATTATATTTATACCAGACCCATGATGATTGTTGGTTGGTGATCTCCTAACCCCTAGAGGCAAACGGTTACAAGAATTGCAAACTCCAACCGTTTGTATGATTATCATTTTTTTCCCCATCATCTCGATAATATAAGTTTTCAAAATGATACTTCATTGTTTTACTGAAGTATCTCCTCATTCAATACATTTTTCAAGAAAATGTATGAAACTTCTGGGAGACTCTGGTAGATCCTTTGCTTCAAATAAAAAGAATTTTCTCTGAGTTTCTGGAAGTTGATCTTCAATTTCCTAACCAACAAACTTGATTGATTGAAATTTCAAGTTTGGTTTCACTAGCCACTTGTCTATTAGGGTAATATCCATTTCCTTTAATTGTGAAATTTCCAACTGAATTTCATTAAAAACCTCTTTGAAATTCAACTGGTGTCTTACAATGTTCATCTGTCTTATTTGCCCAGTGCAATTGTCTCTGCCGATACCCAATGATTCCTTGTCCAATAAATCAAATATTCTTTCACAATCATCTTTGATTTCTTTGACTATTTTCTTATACTCTGCTATGTTGTTTTCCCATACCTTGAGCATGATATCACATCTAATCTGCTCTGTGACAGAAAGCTTTAGAATTCTCGATACTTCTTTATTTTCAGAACATACAACTTCCTTTTGGAAAGTGGCCCTTGCTGCTTTAGCTTCCTTTTCTTTAAAAATAATATTATCAAAAGAGTTGCTTGTTTCCTGAAAATAATTCTGAATAATCTCTACTTGGGAGATTACTTTTTGTTGCTCAACTTCTATCTTCGTATGTATTTCCAGTGATTGGTCCTGAAAAAATTTCAGGTCTATAACCCGACCCTTAACTAAATTCAATTAAGCCTGTAGTTGTCTTACCAACTCTTCTTGCTGAATAACTTATATTTGGCTAGTCTACATTTTCTCGTTCATCTCGTTAAGACTTGTCTTCAGCGATTGAATTTCTTGCTTGTTAGCATCCTTGGCCTGCTCTAGACTTTTATTTATTTCTGCTTTGATATTTTTCTCGGTATCTTTTAGTTGATCTTGCAATTGGGTTATCCTGCGGTTACTATGTTCCAAACTTGCTCTCATATTACTAACAATGAAAAGATTTGATGTTGCCATCGCTCCCATGCAGCCCACCACCTCTGTAGTGAAATCTCCCTCTTCCAAGTTTTGCCCATCCACCAGCACTCTGTGTTTCTTTACCATACCACCTTCTCTCATATACATCTCATGTTTTAATACAACCTACCTCTTCTTACTGAAGAAGTAATTAGAGGGAGGAATTTCTTCTCTGGAGATAGGGTCGAGGTCGCTAGAATATATGACTCTTACCTGAGGGAAACCAAAAGTAGATTGTAAAGGGGTCAAGGAAGTGATGGGATTACCCAACTCTGTGGATTTTGTTTCCCCTGTTGTCTTGGGAGTATCAATATGAATAGTATATGGTGAAGGGGGGGTAGATTGACTGGACTCGGGAGGTGTCTCAGACGCTTTTTCTGCTTCTACTCTAGGATTCTCTATTTGTGGGACTTCTTTATTTTGTGAATACCCTTCGACCTCCTGTGGGTTTTCCTCGATGTCTGCTTTATTCTGTGCTTTATGTACGAAGTATGGGGGAATGTTTTCTTGTCCTGAAGGGGATGTTGTTGCTTCGCCCTGCAATACTTTAGGCAAACCACTTTGTCTGTGTCTTTGGAAGGTCAGAAGACTTATTTGCAAATTAGATGATAGCACATGTACCCTGTCTAACACTTCCTCATAGGTTTTGACCCCTTTGAAAATGTCATTGCGAGGGGATTCCTCATGTTCAAATGCTTTCATGCCACAGTGAGCCATGTGGCTTCCCACTGTTTGATAAGGGTCGTGCTTCCTATGTTTTATATTCACCAAMTTGACCTCCTCTAGGGCTGCAACTTCAACCTTAGAATGACCCAGGTTGAGTAGCAAAAATCTTCCAATCTGTACGGGAAAGACTGGCCAAAACTTCTTTTGAGYTGTCTTTAGTTCTATTCCAATATCGCMTGTTATTATCTGATGAGCTACCTCCCTGCACACTAGCCTGTTAGGGAGGAATTTAGGAAGTGCATGAGGAGGGATAGAGCATCTGAAAACGATGATATAGGAGAAATTCTCCTCAATAAGCCAATCGGCGACCACCTTGATATTTCCTATGACCAACTCCGAAATACGGGGGGTGTACAACCATACAACATCTGATGCACTGGTATCACCATGAAATGACAAATTTCATAAAAAGAATCCTTAACATTTTATTCCCACAACTTAGAATGATATTCATGAATTGGTTCAGTGCAGGTTGGTTTCCAAATCCAATTCATCAAAGGGAAAGGAGTTGTGAAACATATAGCATCCATGATATATGTCGACATGTAAAAGGCTACTGGTTGGCCATTGGATCTCGCAGTTTGATACTCCATAACCTCCTTAGCTAGGTTTTATCTGATAGAATTTTGTTCCAGTTGAAGTTATATCCGTCAGCTTCTTCATGTAAAAGGGGCACCCATTCTGCAGGGAAATGGGTAGGACTTTTCTTTCCGAAAATTCTACATAACATCATAGCCACATGAACCATGTACTCATTCAAAGAGGTTGTGGCATAAACGTTATGGGTATCGGCCCTGAATTTTGGTGGGTGTCTCCACCAGTCTTTGATTATGATAGGGTATGTTTGGTATGCTTCTATGCATTCTTTCCTTTGAAATTCACTTACAAATTCTTTATTGTAAATGTATTTAGAATTGGGAGATAGTTTATACATTACTTGTATATGTTTCGGTCTGAAAGAGCCGATGACGATCCCTTGGTTGTCCAGAATGCTTCTGGTTTGCACGTTTGTCCTCTCCAAAGCCCAACTAATCATGTCGTTGTATGTCATGAGTCGTGGGCGCATGGCCACTTTATGAAGTTCGGACTCTGCTATGTCCTGGAGTTTGTTTTCAGAATCATCAGGAAAATTCTTGATTTTGTAGTCCAGGGTTTCAAAAATTTGCCTCCATGATTTGATGGAATCTATGGCATGCGGTGTAGTATCAGACACGACATATCCTTCTGGGCTTGAACTTTCAACTGCCTCTTCACTTTTCTTGGGTGCCTTTCTAGGTGCCATAATGTTCGTGTTTAGAATGAATTTATGTCGCAGAGAGAAATGTGTTAGTTTGTTGAATGCAATTCACTTCTGAATTCAAACGATAAGAATGAAATTCGAAAAACCAAAACTCTATTTATATTTAACTCTTATTACGATGGACGTACTGAGACAAGTGGTAAAACTTTAATGTCTTAATGGGGGAGATATGCCTAGAGATACGCAATTAAATAAAAAAATATATCTATTCGTATGTTACAAAAATACTGTATATCGGTGATTTCAAACTAAAGCTTCGAAAGGACTACTTCCAATGAATCCCAAAATGTGAAACGTGAAACGTTCTTTTAAATCTTTAATAATCTCATTTTAAACTAATTTAAATTCGTTTTAAACTTTGTTAAAGAAAACTCACGATTTCGCATTTTGGAATTTCGGGGATCCTGTACCCATGAGATATGTCATGAGCAAATCCCGAATCGTGAAATCGCGATGGGAATAGTTTATGCGCTGATTACTTGTATTAATGCTTTAATCAATTAATATTAGTCATTAACTTCTTCCTTTTAGAAAATCGGGGACCGAGAGTTCAAGGGCTAGCGGTTTGACAACACTTTGATACAAAGAAACCCGAATCGCGAAAGATTAAATTGTTGATCTTTTTTAAGAGTTTAGTTAATTACAATTAGAGTATATTTTGTGAAACGCGCATCGGGGTTTATAGCACCTACTTTTTCCTTTTTTATTATTACTTTTTAATATAAAACCTTTTCGGGATTTCGGGACGGGGAAATCAGGAGTTGTTAATTAGGAAAACATGCTTTGTGAAATGTTGAATCCCGAAATGCGAAAAATTGAAAGGCTTTTGACTCTTTTTTAGGGTCAAGGGCGGCTCCATGACTAGGAAAAAAAAATGAAGCTTCAGGTTTAAAGGGATACAAAATTTAAACTTTGTACCAACAGGTTCATAACATTTGTTATCAGAGCATCGATCATAGGGTTTTGGTGCTTCAAGCGAGTTATTTTGTAATTTTTTTGCTATAACTTGTTTTCTAAGACACTTATGGCAACCAAATTTGGAGGCTACTTAGGAGACATATCAAAGTACCTATGGTAAAAAATTTAGGTTATTAGTCGTTATAAATTAGGATATGTAGCCTATGGATGGTAGGGTTTTTTACTCATCCTGAATTCAGTTTTAAACTAGCCATATTGGGATTTTCTCTATAAATTTGTTTCTTGAAGGTTTCAGACAATGAAATTTTGTTGAGACTGACAATGCATGTCATAGTACAGATGGTTAAAATTTAATGTTATTGTTCGCTATAGTTTCAGAGATATAGTCCCTTCAACCCAAGGTTTGTGACTAATCTTGAAATAAATTATCTTGGCATTTTTGCTACAAATATTTTTTAGTGAAGTTTCAGACTCTGAAATTTTCAGAATCCTAATTTGACACAATGAAATACATGTGGAAATTTTTTTATATTTTTATTTTGAATCATTATATTTTATGATATATTGCTTGGGTTAAGGGTTGTCCTCACTTGACCGAAGGGAAATATATCTTATAGTTTTTGGATGGTTAGGGTTTCTTCACTTCAAATATTTGTGTCACTTGTTCCGTACATTTTTTTCTGTTCTAAATTTTCCTAATGGGCTCTCTACACATAAGATAATTTTGTCTTGCTTGAGAATATATCTTGCAATTTTGTCATTGTGTTTACTCTTTAGTGGTGCACATATTCTCTTGTATTTCTCTAAGATAATAAGATAAGATAAGATGATTTAATCAATGTCCAACAAGTGACCACAAAAATAATTCAAAGGGACTAAAAGGTACATTAGAGAGTTGTGTGTATGTGCATTGCATTTCTGGTGATGGTCTAATCATCTAAAAATGTCATGGGTATGAATGGTTTGCATGTTGGCTCTATTCATTCTAGTGATTGTGTAAGTGGGTTAGATTTTCTTCTATATGCATTTATGCTTTTCCCATTTTCCCTCTCCTCTAAGCGTATGGAGACTAAGTGGTTTCTTCCCTTCTTTCCCTTTTTGCATTAAGTTTCCACTGTTTTCTCACTTTAATAAGTCAAAGCATGTTAAAATTTTAGATAATGAAACGAAATACTTTCACTATTTTTTCTATTCAATGCATAAACTTTGAATCTCTTCTATATCTAACTTCTAACAAAACACTTTATTTATCATAAGGATTTAAGACCCCTAAAATATTATTGAGTGTTACTTATTCTAACATCTGATACCTCCCATGGTCATTTGTGACAAAATATGACCTATTGTATGGGTTAGCATGTGTGCCTCACATCTGTGTCAAATTACTTCTCTAAAAACACTTGTTTGTGTGCCTTTTAATAAAATAAAGTTTGACAAAAAAAAAACCAAGCGATACATTTATTTTATGAGTCATGTAACATGCGCAAGATTATTTGCGCTATTTGCAACATCTCATCAATGTCAGTTTTGTCAATTAGATTTTGTCAGCAATAAACCAACACTGTCATTTGAAAACAACATATCTTGTTGTGTCTCATCGGTTCGTTTGTCTCTATACCCCGCCAAAAAATTTCAATTTTTCTACAGTGTAAACCTTGGAAACTTCAAAATATTTGAACTTTTTTTTTCTAAAACACTCTCCCATCTATAATGTGTGTCATATGACACCTCTTAATTCTCATCAAATGCGTGTCAATAACAACTTTGAGCCCGTAAAATTATGATTACATGGGCCTTGTTACCTCACACATGTTGTTATTTTCCTTACCAAAAAATAATATTTGTTGCTATGCCCACCATGATTCACCTTCAATCTATGAACCAAACATGAATCTCTTGCCCAATATTTTTAGTCATGAGTTCATATTGTCAAGTTTGTTGATGATGTTTATCAATCACAAACTCTTAGAGTATCTCCCCATATTTAACACAAAATGTTTCCTACCAATCAACTCTCCCCCATTTGACCTTCTACATATCTACTGACGACCTTTCTTGTTGTCTAATTGTTGACCCTCGATGATTTTTGGTCAAACTCAGAACACAAATACCATTCAATTAATTTAAATTTTTCATGTCATCAAAGCCACTCATAAAACCATTATCACGACCAATTTGACTCATCACTACCTCTTTTGTATATATCTACAACAACATAAAGAGAATATAACATTTGAAAATGGATATACCAAATGTGGGAATTCAACCACTCTTGACATGTAGATGTAATTTTGTTGTCACGTGAAGGATTTCAACAAACACTAAATGTGCAGTTTGTCCACAAAATAATTTCATCCAAAAGTACTATATCTGCACAAATTCCAAATTGGACAGTTGTCTTCCAAAGAACCACATCAAAGGTGAGACTGGTGTGCATCAAGTCATTTTCCCATGCACTAATCCTCATAATGAATTGAAGGTGGACATGCAATTTATGAGAAATTGTTGATAGCTTCTTTTACACAAGATACAACTTCTAGTACTTGCACCAAATATAACATCATCCAAATCGTTTAAGGCAATTTCTTGGCCACTTTCAAGGAGTTGCCCATTAAGGAATGTACCATGACATGATCTCAAATATGTTAAAATTAAGATATCACCTATAATTCCATATTTTCATGCTTACCACATAGCATCATCCAATGTTAGTACATAAAGTGGCTAAACACCTCAGTTTATAATAAATGGCATACAAAAATCAAGAATGTAAGGAATAATATCATAGCAAACTCTACCTGTCAAGATACCGAGGAATGATCTGGAAAAACATCGCAACTGAAAGCTCTCCCCAAAATTGTCGATCGTCCAGCCAATTGTGTGATAAATGCTAAGAAAATTCCATCCAATCCCACAAAAAGACTAAGAATTAGGGATATAAACTTGGACGAGCATTATATAGTAGTGTCTTCAAAATAATAGCTTGTCCTACCACTCTTGATCACATTTTTCAATTCCATTTATGTTTTCCCTCTCCATGAAAAAACCAATTGTTGCTTGAAGATGTGATTGTCATGAAAAATTCATCTAGCAAATCATCTGGCCATTTGTAAAACAATAAGGAATAGTTGGGGTAGAAGACAATAATATGTAAAGAATGCTTCCAGTTTCCTTTGGACACATCAATGCACCATGGGGAAAATTTTAAGAACCCCTTGTAATTTTATATGTATAATAAATGGGCGAATCCCTATGATACATAGGAAAATCTGAAGGCTATTTTATCACTAATATGATATGTTAATATGTTTTTTTTTGGAAAATATTTCACTAAATTATATAATCTTGTAAAATATTGGTGAATGTTTCACTAAATTATAAAATAATGTAAAATTTTGGTGAATCTTTAACTAAATTATAAAACCTTGTAAAGCATTTGACAAATATTTTACTATATTATAAAACAATATAAATAATATGAAAATATATTCAATAAACTGTAATATACTCATTTTTCATGTTTGGAAAAAGAAACCTAATTTGTCCCTCCTCCTGCCAACGCTCCAAGCATCAAGGGTTGAGTTTGTCTGGGTTCTTACAATACACTCCTACATATCCCTCTATCAGTTTTGAGGGTATTTCACCACAAAGTTTGTATATGTAGGGATCGTGACCACCACTTACATAAGGCTCGGGAGATATTGATATTTTATCTACGACTTCTATTATGGATTCTTTATCACCGACTCATCAATTATGAAAGTTTTCAAGTTCAACATTGGATGTTCCTTAATAGAAGGACACATAATTTTGTCCATCAATAACTCCAAATGTATAAGACTATTGATAGGTCACATTCCATGCATGAATTCCTCTTTGATCATCCATTTGTACCTAGAAAGTACCCCTTTCTAATGAAGAGAGATCACCTTTATTCATTATATTTTTGTTGGGTAATAAAAAAGTTAAAAGACACATAACTAAGAAGAAAATTTCCTAGACGATTTTGTACTCACTTCATATTTTCCATGTACTCTTGCATCACGACACCTTGTAAACAAAATCCTAGCTAATTTTATAAATTTACTCAACACAACTACTTGCATTCTACTAAGTTCTATCATGCTTAGAGAAAATGTAGAAATGATTTCAAAAATGTTTGCAATATACAATTGAGCACTCGGTCAAAGTTTGAAACACATTTTAATTTAGCCTACTACACTTGGTATACAATTAATTTTTACAAATTATGTGGGACCTAACCATCCCCCTTGATACAAAATAGAAATACAATGAAAATAGTTGTTTGAAGCACTACCTAAAACAACAACCTCGACAATCTCTACCTCAACGCGCTTAAAATATTTAAAGGATGGTTGCAGTGCATCCACATTAACATATTTTGTGCATGGATCTCTACATTTTTCAATATGACATTTAATCAAAGTGAATAATTCGTATAAGAGAAAGATAATAAGCTACTCTCGCAAAACATTAAAATGAATCATAACACCATTTTTTATTTTACAAAATGTCCACATAATATTAATGATCTTGATTCCTCTTTGTCTAATCATGATTCATAGATTGTTTCTCCCTTCATGTTCACCTATTACATATAGAAACATGCACCTCAACATATCCTTTCAAGTTTTGCTTCGCATGCTTTACAATCAAGGGTGTGTTAGTGACCAATACCACTTGAGCTCTCACATTATTATGCGATCAAAGACTAAACTTCATTAAGGAATTTATGAATATAGTTATAATTAGCTAGGCTACATGTAATGTTATTTTAGTCTTGACATCAAATGTATAATTTCATTAGAGGAATGACGATCTCATTCTAATGGGTCTCCTACAATGAACGCATTGGAACCTAGTGCATAAACCATTTTTATCTTCGCTTAGCTACGTATAGCTCATTTCCCTTTATGAACACCAATAATTCTTTCCAACGAAAATATAAAACAAACATAGTAGATTCTGAAAGGTGAAGATGCTTAAGTCATGCCACAAAGTGAAAGGAAATAAAAACATATTTCCTTGAATCATAAAACATATAAAGAAAACAATAATAATTATGGAAAACATATTGAATGCCTATAGAATAACCACGATGAATCCATTTATGCATTCGGATATGCAATTTAAATAACAAAAAAATGTGATTTTGTCTAGATTTCAGTCGTCAGATTTCAACAAAAAAGGCCAAAACGTAGAACAACTAGACATTTCCATTTTATTCTACCTTTAGATCGATTTGATAGGCGTCATCTACATTATGAAAGTAATGTGTGCTCATTTCATCTTTTATCTAAAACTTTAGTGCATTAATATACCTATCTACCCTTTGGTATTTTAGTTATTTTAGTCTTGATCTGAGGGACAATTTGAAAAATTCTTCAGTGTACTCCTAAACATATGTCTTTTTATGTCCAGAGTTCTATACATGCCTACATAACCTTTGGTGGCAATTGATAGGTAGGAATTTCTCCTTTATTTTACTCGCCATTTTCTCCAAGTCTTAATATTATCATGTAAATAGTCCACTCTTTCTTTCTATACAAAATGCAACATGTCCTCTTGATTTCATTGTTTAAAAATGAACTCAATTATAATCTTGAAAATTTTCGTGCTCAAAGTACCTTTTGATCTCCCATATCCAATCAATGAGAGCCTCATCTTTCAAACTACTATCGTATCAAGAAACTTCTGCCCTTGCGCTACCTCTATCCTTGAAAACCGATATGAGACACATTGTCAAGTCTCCTTCATCATCATCCCATTCCTCTATATCTCATCCTATGATTTTGAGTCTACTTCAACATCCCCAATTCTTCTGTTCTCTAACTCTTCTATTCTCCTCCTCAATTCCCCCAACTCTTGGTTCCTCACACCTCCTCGGGCTACTCCTCTCTGTAACGACATTCTCCAAACTTCTCTCATAGTCTTCAATTATATTAATGTTCATAGGCCTTACTTTCGGTCTTTGTTTCTCACAACTTATCTTCCACAACCACATGTTATACATGCACACTATCAGGAAACCAATCCTTAGGAGCTTAACCAACTTTGATGCCACCTGACACAGAGGCCCTACGTCCTGTCACCTAAACTCAGCTACAAAAACAATGTATCTACTTTCAGAGTACATAACTACCAACGTTCTATTGTTTCCAAGAAATAAACTAAAACATATACAATGAGGAATTGACAATGAAATAATTCATATAAGAGGAAACACCAACATAACTAGAATTGAAGATTTTATTAACTCCATATGAAATCGGTTCATTCATCACTCTTACAGTTTTAGTATCTAATTCCATTATTTCTTCCCAACCTGTATACAATGCTAGGTAGTTTGAAAATCATTTTTACTTCCATGGCTTATAATCTAAGCGCATTCCTCTATTCCGATGCTTTGGAATCAACCTGATGGCGTTTACTTCCCTCTCACTCTACCATTATGAAGTCATGCCCTTCGATTTCATTATTCTAAGGTTGAAATCCTCTGTTCTTGAGTTCTAGAAATAACCCTCTGTCCAAGGTCTTGGAAATCAACTCGCCAAATTGAATCCATCTCTCTTCTCTTGGCCCCCTTCTTTAAGCCTCCCTCCATCGCTTCATTTTTGTTTGAAGATAAAACAATTTTAGCCTCTCAACTGCCTCACGTGTCCCTTCGTATCTCTCCACATTGACTACTAGCCACCTTTGGTACTGTTTCAAAATTGTCTCATCCTATGCGGTCTTGATTTGTAGTGTATGGGTTCCGCAACAAAGGCGCTTCTTTAGCAACATTTTCATAGCAATGTCTTTTACAAAAAAGTTTTTGTAGTAATGTTTTCTACAACAAAGGTTGGCCCTTATGCTATCTACAAAAGAAAATTTTAACTTATTTTGGGTGATGTTTATTTCCTGAGACCAAGGATGCTCTTGCATCAGCACCAAACTTCCATACTTAGTGAGTCAAGTGAGTAGAAATGAATTAATTAAATAAAATAATGACTTACACGTTCATCCCAATCTCCCAAATTATGGGTACTCTACAATAAAAATTAATGTAGGGAATGGCATATGGAGACTTGAATAGTTAGCAAACAATGAACATAATAATTATAAATAAGTGTTGTGACTCACAAAAAAGGATCTCATCACTTAAAAGTATACATAATTTATCCTAATTCAAAGAAACAACTATAGAAAAAATAAACATGTTCATGCCAAGCTCCCCAATTATGGCACTCTACCATCAAAAATAATGTAGGGAATGACATATGGAGACTTAAATAGAGGACAAACAATGAACACAGTAATTATAAATAATTTTGTGATCCATAAAATAGGATCTTATCACTTAAAAGTACACAATTTATCAAAATTCAAAGAAATAACTATATAAAAATTAATTTGAGAGAATAATATTCATTCAAAGTTGGTATATGTATGTGACCATTAATTTGGCACGTTGTGCAAGTTCTAGGTTCGATTCCCTTGTAGTCCAATGCACTAGTGCATGCATGTTTACTTTATACTAAATACCATCCATGGATTGGGAAAGTATCTGAATGTTTTTCCAAGAAAAAATAGCTTGTACCATTTGTCAAACAAGAATGATAAACGTTCTAAGATTTCAATCTTTTCTGGTTTTGCATCATCGTAATACGACTGAACAATCTTTGTTGAAGTTACAATTTTGGATGGATGAAATTGTTGTTTTTAATGCAAAAACGGATTCAACACCCTCGAATATCCCTACTTTGAAAGGCAAGTTCATATCCAAGAATATTGCACAATATATTGTTGCGACGGATGCCAACCATTAGTGCCATTTCAATAGTCGATGGCCTTCATTGAGCATCGTTGGTGATGCTAAAGAAAAAAGCTCCTATCACAAGCTTATATTACTATAAGCTTAGGCATATTTTCACCGTTGGATTGTTAGCAAGGGGTTACATTGTATTCATAGTTTTGGATGGAGCAGTGACCATAGATCCAGTGTATGCTTTTGCAATTATTGGAAGAATCAACCCTGAGATAATATTATTCTATTCTATGGTTGGCCTTTAAATGATATAACACTTTCTTGTAGTTACAAGCTCAATCCAAATCTCAAAATATTGGTGAACTAGAGAATGGAAATAATGAGGGGTAGAAATGAAGGCATCAAGCAAGTTGGTCACATCATTGTTGCATTGAAGTAGGGATTCAATAAGGTTAATGGATTTTTGTTTTTCTAAATAGGAACCCATCTTATGGACAATAAATCCTAGAAATTAGAAGCTAGATCTAGCCTCACACACATAAACAAATAATAGGTTTTGTTGATACCTTATCAATGGGTCGTTGTCATTATAACTTCTCAAAGTTAATGTTAGACGACATCACAATGGACAAGTTATTGATTCTTCTACTCCAATAATACCGTGCATATTTACTTATTTTTTTTGTTTATTCTTATGAATATTAGGTTTTCATGAGGTTAACCACTTATCATTTTAGAATATTCTCATCTTTTTTTTGTTCAATAGCGACCCTTACATTCTTTTGTTGAAAACAATGCTTTATTTATATTCCAAAAAAAATCTTCACTTCTAACTATTATAGTATACATCACAAGAGGCAATATTCATTTTTCATCCCAAGGCATCAATCCTTTTAGTCCATTTCAAGAATAGTTTACCAACATTATAAAAAATGTTTTCAATCACAAGGCTCCAATCCTTTTATCCCACTTCAACAATAGTTTACCAACATTACAAAATACATAAAGAACACCATACTTCTTTATAAATCCTAAGGATTTTGTCCTACCAACTAGATCGAGGGAAACACTATTAACAAAGTTACAAAAACCAAAATTACATAATCAAACGCTCAATGTTAACATGATTTTAGGATGTTTGGTTGTCTAAGCATAGATATGGAGACTGCAAAAGAAAAAAAAGTTAAAACTGAAAAAGGAACTAGCTTGGGTAAAGGATATCATCCATTTTGTCTAGCTTCACATTTCTTCCATTTATAATGGACCTCAACTTAGCTTCTTTCCTTGAATCTCCTCGATCGATACTAACCTTCATTTACTTTTTTTGTTTACATTCATGTTCCTAATAGATTTTGTTTTTAGATCTACAAAGGTAGGCAACCCCATGTTGTAACTCTTCAGTCCAATATATCCTCAATTTTGTGGGAATTTTAATAAGAAATTATCTATGTATTGTAAATATCTCTCATTCTCCCAATATTTCCCAAATTTTCTAAGTTTTTCAAGTTGTTGAATTTTGACTCTTTTCCAAATTTTTAGGTCCAAGTTTATGCTTACAAATATTTTCTCCTATATCTTCGATAAGTTTCTTTTACCTACCCTTGGCAACTTATTCCTTGAAATTAT
Source organism: Picea engelmannii (assembly GCA_009831015.1). NCBI lineage: Eukaryota > Viridiplantae > Streptophyta > Pinopsida > Pinales > Pinaceae > Picea > Picea engelmannii. Next base: position 86,923 of record ML788848.1, read on the forward strand.
ATTTGCAACATTAGACTATATATCCTTTCTGGGTGTACCCTCTAAGACAATGCATCGACTCCTTCATGGTGATTGAAGACTCCAATAAGGAGTTTCTCTCTCTCCTCACCTGGCCTTGACCTGTAGCTCTAGTGCCCTTATGGTAGCTAAAACTTTCTCGAGAAAATTGTGTAAGAGTTTATGAAACGTCTGACGTTTCGAGTGGACACTCCACCCATCATCAAGGACAAGTAAATCTCTAATGGTAATGAAGTGAGTGTCGCTGTTGATGATTTATAGGACGAAATGCAAGGTAAAGCAATAAAATAATTAATAATTTATTTGGATGATCCTTAAAAAGGACCATTGGGAAATAATTTAATAAGATCTGGAAATTAGGATTGGGTTAAATACGAGAATTATTAAAAAATTGATGTAAGTATTAAGAAGATTATGGGCACCCCCGATGGGGTGCCACGTAGCACAGCAAGGCCACGCGGTATAGAGCCAGGCTGGGCCTTAAATATAGGTTGTCGGCTCCCATTAAGTATGGGAGCAAGCCTGAGCAGCCAGGCCCATGGGATGAGTCCTCGCACGCAAGTGAAGAGGATAGATGCACAACGCACTAAGAAGGTAGCCTTAATGGTCGATCCCATCATATCCATCCTCATGAATATCAACGATTTTGGCCAAGGAAAAACTCATTTCGAGTTTGAGTTGCAGAATCCAGGTATCTCTGAGCTATGGTGCACTTATAGCAACGTCATCGTCGCTCTGGTCATTGTTTTTCTCATACACATGCTGAGGGAAAGAGGTAAACCCCGCAGGGGCACTACCTGGTTTTCCTTCGATGCTCGCCGGAAGAGACAAAAAAGATTTGAACGAGCATTGTCCATGGCTTGAACGCAACTCTTCCACAAATCCAGGAAGCCTAGAACGCCTCCCATGGCCTATGTAGAGGAAGTTTTTCTGGAAGAACCCATTCAGGCTCCTCCGAAACACCTCCTCTTTACAGTGCTCGACAATTGGAATTCACCAATCTGCTTTCCGGGGGAAATTACCATGAAGCCCACAGGAAAACTGCATAGCTGCCACAGAGGGCTGACAACAAGTGCATGAAAATTCTCCTTGGGCGTGGTCGACGAAATGGTCATCATGGACAAAATTGGTCACAAAATCTGGATGAGGACATGGGAACACAGGGAAGGAACGACACGGGAGAGGTGGAGGCAATCCCACCAGGAGGTGCACTGTTGGAGGATAGCAAGATGAGGGAGGGTGGCATGGATCCTATGCCACATCCCCTATCCATCATGCAAGAAGAACGACATGTCCAACCACCAATCTTCCACTTGTAGCACTTGGAGCTGATGTTCGAATTGAGGAGCCTGGTGGAGGACCAAATTCATCGTGCCATGCTAATCAACAAGCGCAATGACATGCTCTATGATGCCTACTCCAACGCACCACTAGGACAGAGGTGCCCGATGTGTGCACAACTCTTCGCGTTGCCATCCATAGCGGGAATGCAGAGAGGAGATGTTGACATGGACAACGCAACAACCACCGGGTAATTGTTACAGTTAATGGTTATGGTTAGAATTTATGTTTTGATTAGAGCCATGGCTCTAGTATTGTCCGAGTTTAATTATGTTGTAATTAAAATACTAAGGAAGTATTTTCAGACTTAGGGTTTCCATATGTCTTGGTTTCCTCCGGGCAGGACAAATGTCAACCCGTTTTTTGCTATAGACTACATAGGAGGCTGATTGTCCCGGTTTATGTTAACTCGGCGGGACAGTTGGCAGTCCAGGCGTATTTGTATGTTTGAAAGCTAATGCAATAGGATCCATACCTTTTGAGTGCTCTCTCATATTGATCACTCTCTCCAATAAAGTGGTTATGCTTTCCTGCATGCCAATGAAGGTTGAAAAACACTCGTTTCATTCACTACAAGAAATCCCTTGTTATTTATTAGGTACAATTAGAAAATATGAAGGATATGTTCCAGTGTCATAGTTATGAATGAAAATCATCTTATCATTAAGCGGAAGACTTTCTTGATAGACTAATTTGTATTATTGTAAGATACTAACTATTCCAGAAATATTTATATTCATTCGTATTAACTGGTTGGAATCTTTATATAATATTTGTATACTCTGACAAAAACCATTCCCAAAACATGAGGCCTACAATATAAGAAGCAAAGGTTCTTGCAACATTTTAGTTTATACTCGCTAACCTCCTCTTATCATTATAGGTTAAATCTATTCAAGTTGAATTAACTTGGACATTTACTTGGTAGTAAACTATAATCCTACAACCTGACATAAACTGCACTTGCATTTCGAACTTGACAAATCTCCCTATTTGTGTTGCACTGCTTCTTGTCTTAACATACAAGCATGTAATATCACGGTCATGGTATTCTCTCTGCATTGATAGAGCATAAGAGTGCACAAAATATCTCTCAGATCCGGTTCTAACAATTTTCTACCATCATACAACAAAATCTGACATGGTCGAGTTGTCATTTGGGTCATGCCTAACAATGTTATCTGCAATTATTCATTAGTTGTTGCTCATCTAATTTAAATGGAGAGTCTGCATAGATAGTTGCGTATATACACTACTTTGACAAGGACTAGTTTGGCATAGAGAAAATTCTTTTTAGACATGATCTCATCATCTTTATGTAAGCACAACCCCATCAAATTTGAGAATCCCAAAATTCTGACCTCTTTTCTAGATTTTGGGCCAGTCATTTCTTTGTATAGGCTAAGAGAGGGTTCTAAGTTTTGAAAAATCTAAAAAGCAAGGGAAGGAAAAAAGGAATGATCCTCACAATATTTAGAAACTTCCATTCTCTATGGCTCTTTTGATGGTACAACAAACATGGATCCTAACCTCTGTGATAGACGAGAAGTAATATTTGAAACCGTGAGAAGGCAATGAGTGTTGGTCTGGGAACCTATAGTCGACTGAGCATTTCCAGAAGCCCTATAACTTGGAGGTAATCCTCATAGAGAAGAAGAATGACCTATGTACAATTCAAAGGGGAAGGTAAAGCACCGGCTCTAAGTTTTGGAAACGACGGACAAGGGATTATTGTCTTGGACGCAGAGTTCACTAAGTGTGAAACACAAGACACAAACATATATATGAAAGGCCAAGTCAATGTGACTGGGCATATTTGGATAGATGAGAATTAGTACTTGAATCGAATGGTGATCTTCTAATCGATGAGAATATCATGTTAAATCCAATGAAAATATGGCCGTAGGCACTCTGTCATTTCTATTGTTAAGATGCATAGTGTTTGAGTATGGTGCACAGAAGCAACTGAATGAATTATAAACATAAATCGTGTGGTTGTTGTGTACTGGTATAATGATTCAACGTTGAAAATGGATGCTTCATGTGCATTCCTGGATTGATCGAATGGTGGAAAGCGATGGAAGGATGGTCAAGAGGTTGACAAGGACTGCCAATGCTGATGTGGAAGTTAAGACTGACGAATGCAAGAGTTGAGAGCCAAGGGATATGTGTTGAAGTCACATAGTGTGTGAAAGCGTCGAGGATAAGAACCTTTCCCATGTTGTTGTTGAGTTGAGAGTGATATCCCTCGAGGCATAGGGGAGAGTCTTGTGGATGGTAACCAAGCGCTTAAGTCATGATAGTGCATGATTTGAAAAGAGGTCTTCATATAATGGGGAGTGTCGAGAGTTTAGGTGCTTGAAAGGTTAAGTATTAGGGCCAAGCCAACATTGGTGGAAGAGTGAGGGTTAGAGAAGGTCAATATTGTCTTCTTTCTACTTGGTTAGAGGTTTTGTAACCTAGAAGAGTGTGCCAATAATCTAGCATACTAGGAATGATCCTCATGTAAGGCAGGCTTTAGGGAGGAGCCTGCCATCAATTGGTATCAGAGCAGGAATGTTCTTGAGAAGGTAAGAAGATAGACAAGTAGTTTGTAGAGGAGATTTATGAGTTAAGTAGCTTTGCATGTAAGAGAAGAAGAGGCTTGTAGCCTGAACAATGAGGTCTCTGACAAAGATATCTACTTTGGGAGGAGTGTATGCATAGAAAGGAAGGAGAAGGCAAAGTTCAGTCAAGAGATTGAAGCTGAACAAAAGTGTGGGAGTGGCCATAGAAATTTGGCAGCAACAAGCTTTTGAAAGTTTGGGAATGGTCTTTGTTTGTAATATCATTGATATGCAAGTAACAGTAATTAGTGAGGCATCTCAGCAAGAAGTCATAGTCTTTGAAGACAATGATGAAGGAAATGGGTAAAGGCTTTTGAGTGGAAGTGAAGTGTGGCCAAAAACCTAGTATTTCAATTGATGGTGAAATACAAGAGGACAGTTGTGTTCTCAAGAGCAGATGAATTGTGAGTGGATCTCATAGAAGAGTGAAAGAAAACTCAAGCAGATGACTATCAAGAGTCATAGAAGAGGTTCAGAAGGTAGCCAAAAAAGGAAGACATAAGATGCCAATGCAAATGGCATATGTAGAAGAATGGCTGATGAAGAGTATGAGAGGGAGAAGGCTGAGATAGAAGTCCGTCTAGGAGTACTAATGGAGCTGTTACAGAAGGAGGAGGAAGACCAAAGATGTGGTTTTCTCATGAGAAGAAAGTTGAAGTGGCATAATCTATAGAAGAGAAAAGAGCAACTGAGAAATGCTCAATAGGAGGATGATATGCTCATGGCAAGTGAGTATCTGGGAGAAGCCTTGAAGACTGAAACTTCAAGTGAGGCCAAGAGGTCTCAGTGTTTTAAATATGATGTTTTGTGTATGTCCTCAGGTACAATGAATGAAGGGGTACAATTTGTTGATGTTGTCATACAGAAGGAGGAAGTTAAACAAAATCTGAATTTTGTTTTGGAAGAAAATGGTACAGTTGGGTCTCATGTACATGCACATACACAACCGAGTGAAACTAATGGTTTCCAGTCTATTGTGCAAGCTGAAAACAAGGAGGGCTTGGCATATGATGATGACCAAGAATTGAAAGGGGAGGATAGAAAGCATTCATATGTTATTCTTGAGAAAGCCAAGGAGAAAGAAAGTGAGGATTTTCTGAGTCCTATACAAAACTTGGAGCAGCCAAAAGAAAGACTTGATGATTGGACCATCAAATGAGACCATTGGGTCTTGTAGTTTTGAAATTGACAATTTAAGTGTGTTTGCAGTTGTTGCAGAAGGAAATCCATCTCTTGGAGTTGTCTTAAATGAAGTGGAAGATTGTCAAATAAAGTTTGATGAAAAGAGTCTTTCTGATGAAGACCAAGAAGAGTTGTTGCAGCAAAAGAAATTCATAGATTTCTTACTTAATAAGGGCAGCATCCTTGAGGAAGATGAGACAATCATGTCTCGTATGAAAGAAATTGTTGATGTTGGGAACATGGAACAATTGGTTTACTTAAATAGCCAAGAGAAGACTGTTGGAAAGACAATTGGGACTGTCACAAAAGTAGAAAATCAGAATTCTATTTTGACAGGGGCAGAGAAGAGTTGTGCTGACCCTGAAAGGCAGCATACTGATGTGGTTTGAAGAGAATGAATGTTTGAAATACTAGATGAAAGTATTTGAGAAAGAAGAAGAAGTTGTAGTTGATGAAGGATAAATGTCTCATTATGCAAGAGAGACAAGAACATATACGGGTTCACAATTCTATGATGTGCTAACTAGTATGCAGGAAGGATTGATTGATTATGTTGCTGCAAATAGAAAATTGAAAGACAAATTACTTTTTGAAAGTAAATTTGCAGGCAGAGAAAATGAGAAGGATATTGCAGAGGGAGATGATTATCAAAGCATATAGGAAGTAAGGGTGGAAGCAGTATCAAGAGAAATATCTACAATAGTATTTGCAGCAGAGGTTGAAGCAAGGAAAGCTGGAAAAGGAAATCAACAATTTAGTGATGAACGAATAAAGTGCAGTAGAATACTATGGCAAAGAAGTGAAGATCACATTAGCTTGCAACAGAAAACTGAATTGGAGAAAGCCATAGCTGAATTATGGAAGCTAATGCAAATTCCTAAGGAAAGATACAACAAAATTAAGCAAGTAATATACTGCAGAAATGATTGGAAAGTGAAGAACAGTGAAAGTGAAGGCAGTCGAGCTCTACAGTACAAAGGTTGGAAGCCTGGAAGATTGCAGCTAGAGGAAGGATGAAGATTGAAGAGTCATGATCAGGAGATCATGTTCTTCTTTTACCTTGGAAGTCTGATGCAGGAGCACTAGCTCTCATGGTCAAGTGTTAAATGTTAATCAGAGCTTTAGGTCTAGACATCATCCCAAGGAGGGGCCTTTATAAAAACAAATCTCATGTATAAAGCATTTTATTTCTTAATAAGTATAGATAGAATATATGCTTAGTGGTAGGTGTCAATGAGGTTTGAGTTAATGTAACATATACCTAAATAAAGGGAATGACTTGAGAGGTTAGTTGCAATATTATAGTTAAGAGTGAGTGAGTCATAACTGAGTGTTTTCAAAGAAATAGAAGTTGTGACTTGAATCTAGGTTCGTGTGCATATTTGTAGGGTTTAGTTAGATAGGAAGTTAGCGGAAGCTGAAGAGGCACTATTTTGTAACTGAATTGGAGAGAGTCTCGAGAGATATAGGAATAGAGGGACATAGATAAATGAGAGAGGGTGAGAGCTCTCGAGAAGACATGTACAATCCTATTGTTAATGGAAAAAGAAATTCACGATATTGGGTGTGTAATGATTCTTTACATTCTGTATGTAAATGTTTAGATAATTCTAGGTGAATGATTGTAGTTATGTGTATAGCTACAGTGTGAAAATAAGCCCTGACAAAGGAGGACTGGGCAGAATCTCTCCATATGATATTCATGTCATTAAATGAACTTGGGTAGAACATTAGGGTTCCAGGTTCTGTGAGAAGTTTTCTCAGACTTTGTGTACTTTTGGAGAACTCAGTAATAGAGATCTCTCGAAGGACGAGAAGGAAAAGGGTTCTAACAAGTGAGGATGCAAGGAGGAGTAGAAGGATATTAGTGGTATAGGGAGTCTTTGTGGGTCGACTAAGAAATAGATCGACATACAGAAAATGGTCCACTTTGGATAAACGAGAAGTAACATTTGAATCCGCGAGAAGGCAATGAGTGTTGGTCAAGGAACTTATAGTCGACTGAGCGTTTCCAGAAGACCTAGAACTTGGAAGTAACCCTCAGAGAGAAGAAGAATGACCTATGTACAGTTCAAAGGTTAAGGTAAAGCACCGACTCTAAGTTTTGGAAATGGTGGACACGAGATGATTGTCTTGGACGTAGAGCTCACTAAGTGTGAAACACAAGTCACATACATATATATGAAAGGGCAAGTCAATGTGACTGGGCATATTTGGATAGACGAGAATTAGTACTTGACTCGAATGGTGATCCTCGAATCGATGAGAATATCGTGTTAAAGCCAATGAAAATATGGTTGTAGGAACTCTGTCGTTTCTATTGTTAGGATGCAGAGTGTTTGAGTATGGTGCACAGAAGCAACTGAATGAATTATAAACAGAGATCGTGTGGTTGTTGTGTATTGGTATAATGATTCAACGTTGAAAATGGACGCTTCCTGTTTGTTCCTGGATTGATCGAATGGTGGAAAACGATGGAAGGATGGTCAAAAGGTTGAAAAGGACTGCCAATATTGATATGGAAGTTTAGACTGACGAATGCAAGAGTTGAGAGCCAAGGAATATGTGTTGAAGTCACATAGTGTGTGAAAGCGTCGAGGATAAGCACTTTTTCCATGTTGTTGTTGAGTTGAGAGTGATAGCCCTCGAGGAATAGGGGAGCGTCCTGTGGATGGTAACGAGGTGCGTTAAGTGATGATAGTGCATGATTTGAAAAGAGGTCTTCATATAATGGGGAGTGTCGAGAGTTTAGGTGCTTGAAATATTAAGTATTAGGGCCAAGCCAACATTGGTGGAAGAGTGAGGGTTAGAGAAGGTCAATAGTGTCTTCTTTCTACTTGGTTAGAGGTTTTGTAACCTAGAAGAGTGTGCCAATAATCTAGCATACCAGGAATGATCCTCATGTGAGACAGGCTTTAGGGAGGATCCTGCCATCATGTATCTGGGCATATCCAAGAATGAGGAGGGGAGATATGCTAACACAAGATGGCTCCAAATTGGAAAACTTTGAATAGGAGACAAAATGCAAGTTGTACGCTCCCAAATTGGTTGTTTAGGTTTGAAAGAAGAAATCAAGAAATCTGAAAAGGAAGCAGTGAAAGAATTTCTTGTGGTATCTAGTTTTTGATGCACAAAGGTCTTGCGTTAGGGTCCCTAAACTACCAAGACTAATAAATTATAAAACTGAAGAGTTGCAGTAAACTGGAACCTGTATAATAAAACTAATTAATAACTATGGGTTTGAAAAAGAAATAAAGAGGGCACACAGACCCTGTGGACAGGTTACCCGTCTCTGATTTCAGATCCTAACACTGCCTTAGAAGCACACTGCAGTGCAACTTGATAGATAAATCATAAACAGAGGACAAATCTAAAAAGAGATAGCATTGGATTGTAGCTCAATAAACATGCCCTTGCATGGGTGAAAAAACAATTAGAAAATGTATGCAGTCGCTATAGATAGTGAGGATGTAGATAACATACGTGTTCTTCATTGTGAGTGTAAGTCACTTCAAGGGATCCACTTGGTGTAGCAACCCAAACCTGCATTTAATGACGTCAAAACTACAATGAGGTTTGTGCACCTTTTTATTTCCAAAATGACACGAGTATATCAGGAAACCTTCCTCACCTTCACTGTGTTGTCTAAAGAGGACGACAAGAGAAACTGGTCCCAGCAGAGAAGAGACATTACAACTGATGTGTGATCTGTCAGGGTCTGTATACATTGAAAAGTTTCTAGGTCCCAAACCTTTGAATTTGGTTACACAGTCAAATAGAAAATCATATGAAATTGGAGACATACTTCATTTTCTAGAATTGCAGGTGCATGAAAAGCATCAAAGCTGGAAAAGTAAACAATATTTATTCACATTTCTATTATTTCTAAGCCAAACCAATTGAAGTATTTTTTTTTTTATCTTACTGCGTAAACAAATTAAAAAAGTGGACAAGAAGCAAAGAAACTTACCCTTATTGTGTGGTCCATGGAAGAAGTGTAAATTCTGTCTACCCCTGAGACTAATGAGACAACAAGCAACATGTGCCCTGCGAGGGAAGATTCACGTTCAAAGGTATTGGTTGCAGAGTTAAACTTCCAGGCCAAAACTATGCCATCCAGTGGAATGGAAAGTCAAAAAAATCAGCAGGGCTATAAAATGTGATAGAAGCATAGATTTTACACGTGATAGATATGATTACAGAAAGCAAGGTAGGAGACTTACTTGTGTTCCAACAAAAAGCATTTGATCAGCGACAGCCAGGGCATGAAATTGTCCCGAAGGGCCATCTAAATATGAGTTTGAGCTTCTTTTGTTTCCTTCCCTGGGTTTTTCTGACACAAATTCCATGTCGGTGTCCATATCCATGGCTTCCAGCGAAGGACAAACTCAATCAAATCTAATCTGTCGATGTCTTCTCCGACCTTTCCCCCATCTGTCGATGTCTTCTCCATATCTCCTTGGAGTTCCAACCCTTTTGCAGTTCTGGGTGTATGATTTTGAGCTTCTCTGGGTTTTTGTGAGATGACTTCCATGTCCGTGTCCATATCCATGGATTCTAGTGAATGACAAACACAATCAAATTTGATTATGCTTTTGCTTCTTCCCGGTTGATCGCCAAAAGATCATTCAACTGTCCTTCTCTAGCTCTGTCTCGTACCTCCGACCAAATTTCATCGACCAATTAATTTCCTACGATTTATTTTTTTCATGCATGTCTTTCGTTTCATGCATTTCTTTCATGCATCGATCGTTAACTTCCTATCTTTAGGATTTATTTCATCTATATTGTTAGGTACCGTTCACCTATTTTTCATTGCATTTTTTTGTTTTTCCTCCTAGTATGTGGTTTATTGCAATAATGTCACAAGCCAAGCCACTACAGGTGGCGATGTTGGCACAAACACCCATTTTGACAAATCAGATGGGAGACTTTACTCAGACTCTAAGATCGAGATCCCCACGTAACCCAAGGAAATGGTCTTTGATTGGTCTGCACAAGGTTTTCATTCTAATATTGAGAGGATGGGTAGGCCTATCTTATAATCTAAAAGGATCAAATTCATCTAGGGTATCAAGGTTGGAGGTAATGAATTTGTGAAATATTTATTGCCTAGTATTGCCAAAGATGTAGACTTGTCAGGAGTAGTCACGGGAGAACAAGTAATTCTTAAGGCCTAACAATTGGATTTGATTTATTCCTAGTTTTGGATGATTTATGAGATCATTCCAAATGCTCCTCACTCAGATACTAATCATGCAAAGCTGATGCAAGGACCTAATGGAGATGGTGTGATTGGTAATGTTGGAAAGACTACATTAAATCGGGTGGAAAATCAAGGGTGAGGTAGAGAAACTACTTAGAGTTGGATTGTTCTATTTGGTTCCCTTAACTAAATGGGTATACGATCTGATTCCCATCATGAAGAAGACACTGGTCCCCAAATCAGGCATTGCACAACCAGACTCATATTGCACAGGGGATTGCATCAAAGAAATGAGCACACATATAATCTGCACAAGACAAAACGTGAAATACAACAAAATTTTGAATGGGGTCTACTCATTTTCATTATTAATATTAATAGATTGCATACATAGGTATGCATAGATATATCACAGTCTTTTGAGTCCTTTCATCTTCCTCCCTATGGCCCATTTCCTTATGTAGATATTGCACCCTTCATGTGTTTCTCCTATTCACTTTGTTTGAAATCTTGAACTTCTTCTCTCACCTCGTTGTTTCATAGATTCCAAAAATATTCTTCTTCCTTTTTATTCCTCTTCCTCTAGTAGCCAATCACTCAAGTTTCGTTTATCTTCTCACAACAACCAATCTTCTCCATCCTCCATGAAACCTTTGTGTTCCTTATTCTATTTGGTAATGCCTCTTGCACATAATTTTGTCATCTCTTGGAGGTTCAACTTCTCTCTCTTGAAGTTTTCTTCTTGATGACTTCTCTTCTCTTCCTTTACATATCCCATTTGCTTTCTCACAAAGATAACATGCTCTCCCTTGGAGCCAACTTGAAATCCTACATGTTGTACTGATTTATTATCCTTACCCTCGACCTTTCGAGAGAGATCCAAAGTCAACCAAAAAGATTTAAAGGAAGTTAAAATCACTTTGCAGGATCTGTTTGAGCAGAATTCCAGTGGGGTTTTGTTGGATGAGGAGGTAGTGAGGTTGAGATACTATGAAAGAAAGAAGAAACATCTCTTATAATTGGAGGAATTTGAATGGTGACTCAAAAGCCGAGCCATTTGGCTAGCCGAGGGAGACAACAATACAATTTTTTCCCACAATTTGTTTTGCACATAAAAACAATTTCAACACTATTTGCGATATGGAGAGTTTGGATGGGAATAGAGATACCTCATTTAGTGATTTATCCTTGGCTAGTAAGTGAAAATTTCACTCTTTTTTTATGGAAAATGATGAAAATAATATAGGTGAAATAATGAGGGTGTTAAGGCTGTTTCCAGGGTTTTTCATTGATGAAATGAATACTATCATGGAGGCTGAGGTTATCAGAGAAGAACTGGAATATGTATTGGGGTATTTCAAGAAGGAAAAAATTCCAGGTCTAGATGGCTCGATGGTGGAATTGTATCATGGGTTTTATGAAATTTTGGAGAAGGATCTCCTTCGTTTAATTAGGGAATCAAGAAGGTCAAGAAATATATTGAATGTTGTGAATGCTTTGTTCATAGACTTCACATTTGAAAATGGATATGCCAAACGTGGGAATTCAACCACTCTTGACATGTAGATGCAATTTTGTTGTCCCTTGAAGGATTTCAACAAACACTAAATGTGCAGTTTGTCCACAAAACAATTTCATCCAAAAGTACTATATATGTACAGATTCCAATTTGGATAGTTGTCTTCCAAAGAAGCACATCAAAGGTCAGACTGGTGTGCATCAAGTCATTTTCCCATGTATTAATCCTCATAATGAATTGAAGGTGGACATGTAATTTATGAGAAATTGTTGATAGCTTCTTTTACACAAGATACAACTTCTAGTACTTGCACCAAATCTAACATCATCCAAATCGTTTAAAGCAATTTCTTGGCCACTTTCAAGGAGTTTCCCATTAAGGAATGTACCATGACATGATCTCAAATATGTTAAAATTAAGATATCACCTACAATTTCCATCTTTTCATGCTTCCCACATAGCATAATACAATGTTAGTACATAAAGTGGCTAAACACCCTAGTTTATAATAAATGGCATAGAAAAATCAAGAATATAAGGAATAACATCATAGCAAACTCTACCTATCAAGATACCGAGGAATGATCTGGAAAAACATCGCAACTGAAAGCTCTCCCCAAAATTGTCGATCGTCCAGCCAATTGTGTGATAAATGCTAAGAAACTTCCATCCAATCCCACAAAAAGCCTAAAAATTTAGGGATATAAACTTGGATGAGCATTATATAGCAGTGTCTTCAAAAAAATAGCTAGTCCTACCACTCTTGATCACATTTTTCAATTCCATTTATGTTTTCCCTCTCCATGAAAAAACCAATTGTTGCTTGAAGATGTGATTTTTGTGGGAAATTCATCTAGCCATTTGTATAACAATAAGGAATAGTTGGGGCAGGAGACAATCATATGTAAAGAATGCTTCCAGTTTCCTTTGGACACATCAATGCACCACGGGAATTTTTTTTAAGAACCCCCTGTAATTTTATATGTATAATAAATGGGCGAATCCCTATGATATATAGGAAAATTTGAAGGCTATTTTATCACTAATATGATATGTTAATATGTTTTTTTTGGAAAATATTTCACTGAATTATATAATCTTGTAAAATCTTGGTGAATATTTCACTGAATTATAAAATAATGTAAAATTTTGGCGAATCTTTAACTAAATTATAAAACCTTGTAAACTATTTGACAAATATTTTACTATATTATAAAACAATATAAATAATATGAAAATATATTCAATAAACTGTAATATACTCATTTTACATGTTTGGAAAAAGAAACCTAATTTGTCCCTCCTCCAGCCAATGCTCCAAGCATCAAGGGTTGTGTTTGTCTGGGTTCTTATAGTACACTCTTGCATATCCCTCTATCAGTTTTGAGGGTATTTCATCACAAAGTTTGTATATGTACAGATCGTGACCACCACTTATATAAGGCTCGGGAGATATTGATATTTTCTCTACCACTTCTATTATGGATTCTTTATCACCGACTCATCAATTATGAAAGTTTTCAAGTTCAACATTGGATGTTCCTTAATAGAAGGGCACATAATTTTGTCCATCAATAACTCCAAATGTATAAGACTATTGATAGGTCACATTCCATGCATGAATTCCTCTTTGATCATCCATTTGTACCTAGAAAGTACCCCTTTCTAATGAAGAGAGATCACCTTTATCCATTATATTTTTGTTGGCTAATAAAAAAGTTAAAAGACACATAACTAGAAGAAAATTTCCTAGACGATTTTGTACTCACTTCATATTTTCCATGTACTCTTGCACCACGACACCTTGTAAACAAAATCCTAGCTAATTTTCTAACTTTACTCAACACAATTCTACTAAGTTCTATCATGCTTAGAGAAAATGTAGAAATGATTTCAAAAATGTTTGCAATATACAATTGAGCACTCGGTCAAAGTTTGAAACGCATTTTAATTTAGCCTACTACACTTGGTATACAATTAATTTTTACAAATTATGTGGGACCTAACCATCCCCCTTGATACAAAATAGAAATACAATGAAAATAGTTGTTTGAAGCACTACCTAAAACAACAACCTCGGCAATCTCTACCTCAATGCGCTTAAAACATTTAAAGGATGGTTGCAGTGCATCCACATTAGCATATTTTGTGCATGGATCTCTACATTTTTCAATATGACATGCAATCAAAGTGAATAATCCATATAAGAGAAAGATAATAAGCTACTCTCGCAAAACATTAAAATGAATCATAACACCATTTTTTATTTTACAAAATGTCCACATAATATTAATGATCTCGATTCCTCTTTGTCTAATCATGATTCATAGATTGTTTCTCCCTTCATGTTCACCTATTACATATAGAAACATGAACCTCAACATATCCTTTCAAGTTTTGCTTCGCATGCTTTACAATCAAGGGCGTGTCAATGACCAATACCAATTGAGCTATCACATTATTATGCAATCAAAGACTAAAGTTCATTAAGGAATTTATGAATATAGTTAGAATCATCTAGGCTACATGTAATGTTATTTTAGTCTTGACATCAAATGTATAATTTCATTAGAGGAATGTCGGTCTCATTCTATTAGGTCTCCTACAATGAACACATAGGAACCTAGTGCATAAACCATTTTTATCTTCGCTTAGCTACATATAGCTCATTTCCCTTTATGAACACCCATAATTATTTCCAACGAAAATATAAAACAAACATAGTAGATTCTGAAAGGTGAAGATGCTTAAGTCATGCCACAAAGTGAAAGGAAATAAAAACATATTTCCTAGAATCATCAAACATATAAAGAAAACAATAATAATTATGGAAAACACATTGAATGCCTATAGAATAACCACGTTGAATCCCTTTATGCATTCGGAAATGTAATTTAAATAACAAAAAATTGTGATTTTGTCTAGATTTAAGTCGTCAGATTTCGACGAAAAAGGCCAAAACGTAGAACAGCTAGACGATGCCCTTTTCTTCTACCTTTAGATTGATTTGATAGGCGTCATCTACATTATGAAAGTAATGTGTGATCATTTCATATTTTATCTAAAACTTTAGTCCATTAGTATACCTATCTACCCTTTGGTATTTTAGTTATTTTAGTCCTGATCCGAGGGACAATTTGAAAAATTCTTCAGTGTACTTTCGATCTTTGTTTCTAACAACTTATCTTCCACAACCACGTGTTATACATGTACACTATCAGGAATCCAATCCTCAGGAGCTTAACTAGCTTTGATACCACCTGACGCAGAGGCCCTACGTCCTGTCACCTAAACTTATCTACAAAAACAATGTACCTACTTTCAGAGTACACAACTACCAACGTTCTATTGTTTCCAAGAAATAAACTAAAACATATACAATGAGGAATTGACAATGAAATAATTCATATAAGAGGAAACATCAACATAACTAGAATTGAATATTTAATTAACTCAATATGAAATCGGTTCATTCATCACTCTTACAGTTTTAGTATCTAATTCCATTATTTCTTACAAACCTGTATACAATGATAGGTAGTTTGAAAATCATTTTTTCTTCCATGGCTTATAATTTGAGCGCATTCCTCTATTCCGATGCTTTGGAATCAACATGATGGCGTTTACTTCCCTCTCACTCTATCGTTATGAAGTCGTGCCCTTCGATTTCATTATTCTAAGGTTGAAATCCTATGTACTTGAGTTCTAGAAATAACCCTTTGTCCAAGGTCTTGGAAATCAACTTGCCGAATTGAATACATCTCTCTTCTCTTGGCCCCCTTCTTTAAGCCTCCCTCCATCGCTTCATTTTTGTTTGAAGATAAAACAATTTTAGCCTCTCAACTGCCTCATGTGTCCCTTTGTATCTCTCCACATTGACTACTAGCCACCTTTGGTACTATTTCACAATTGTCTCATCCTACGCGGTCTTGATTTGTAGTGTATGGTTCTGCAACAAAGGCGCTTCTGTAGCAAAATTTTCGTAGCAATGTCTTTTACAAAAAAGTTTTTGTAGTAATGTTTTCTACAACAAAGGTTGGCCCTTATGCCATCTACAAAAGAAAATTTTAACTTATTTTCGGTGATGTTTATTTCCCGAGAACAAGGATGCTCTTGCATCAACACCAAACTTCCATAAGTGAGTCAAGTGTGTAGAAATGAATTAAATAAATAAAATAATGACTTACACGTTCATCCCAATCTCCCAAATTATGGGTACTCTACAATAAAAAATAATGTAGTGAATGGCATATAGAGACCTTAATAGAGAGCAAACAATGAACACAATAATTATAAATAAGTGTTGTGACTCACAAAAAAGGATCTCATCACTTAAACGTATACATAATTTATCATAATTCAAAAAAACAACTATTAAAAAATTAAACATGTTCAAGGCAAGCTCCCCAATTATGGCACTCTACCATAAAAAATAATGTAGGGAATGACATATAGAGACTTAAATAGAGGACAAACAATGAACACAATAATTATAAATAAGTGTCGTGATCCATAAAATAGGATCTTATCACTTAAAAGTACACAATTTATCAAAATTCAAAGAAATAACTATATAAAAATTAATTTGAGAGAATAATATTCATTCAAAGTTGGTATATGTATGTGACCATTAATTTGGGACGTTGTGCAAGTTCTAGGTTCGATTCCCTTGTAGTCAAGTGCAAGGGGTTACATTGTATTCATAGTTTTGGATGGAGCAGTGACCATAGATCTAGTGTATGCTTTTGTAATTATTGGAAGAATCAATCCTGAGAAAATATTATTCTATTCTATGGTTGGCCTTTAAATGATATAACACTTTCTTACAGTTACAAGCTCAATCCAAATCTCAAAATATTGGTGAACTAGAGAATGGAAATAATGAGGGGTAGAAATGAAGACATCAAGCAAGTTGGTCACATCATTGTTGCATTGAGGTAGGGATTCAATAAGGTTAATGGATTTTTGTTTTTCTAAATAGGAACCCATCTTATGGACAATAAATCCTAGAAATTAGAAGCTAGATCTGGCCTCACACATGTAAACAAATAATAGGGTTTGTCGGTACCTTATCAACGGGTCATTGTCATTATAACTTCTCAAAGTTAATGTTAGACGACATCACAATGGACAAGTTATTGATGCTTCTACTCCAATAATACCGTGCATATTTACTTATTCTTTCTGTTTATGCTTATGAATATTAGGTTTTCATGAGGTTAACCACTTATCATTTTAGAATATTCTCATCTTGTTTTTGTTCAATAGTGACCCTTACATTCTTTTGTTGAAAACAATGCTTTATTTATATTCCCAAAAAAATTCTTCACTTYTAACTATTAGAGTATACATCACAAGAGGCAGTATTCATTTTTTATCCCAAGGCATCAATCCTTTTAGTCCATTTCAAGAATAGTTTACCAACATTATAACAAATGTTTTCAATCGCAAGGCTCCAATCCTTTTATCCCACTTCAACAATAGTTTACCAACATTACAAAACACATAAAGAACACCATACTTATTTATAAATCTTAAGAATTTTGTCCTACCAACTAGGTCGAGGGCAACACTATTAACAAAGTTACAAAAACTAAAATTACCTAATCAAACGCTCAATGTTAACATGATTTTAGGATTTTTGGTTGTCTAAGCATAGATATGGAGACTGTAAAAGAACAAAAAGGTAAAACCGAAAAAGGAAGTAGCTTGGGTAAAGGATATCATCCATTTTGTCTAGTTTCACATTTCTTCCATTTCTACTCGACCTCAACTTAGCTTCTTTCCTTGAATCTCCTCGATCGATACTAACCATCATTTCCTTTTTTTGTTTACATTCACGCTCCTAATAGATTTATTTTTTTAGATCTACAAAGGTAGGCAACCCCATGTTATAACTCTTCAATCCAATATATCCTCGATTTTGTGGGAATTCTAATAAGAAATTATCTATGTATTGTAAATATCTCTGATTCTCCCGATATTTCTCAAATTTTCTAAGTTTTTCAAGTTGTTGAATTTTGACTCTTTTCCAAATTTTTAGGTCCAAGTTTATGCTTACAAATATTTTCTCCTATATTTTCGATAAGTTTCTTTTACCTACCCTTGGAAACATATTCCTTGAAATTATATTTGCAACATTAGACTATATATCCTTTCTGGGTGTACCCTCTAAGACAACGCATCGACTTCTTCATGGTGATTGAAGACTCCAATAAGGAGATTCTCTCTCTCCTCACCTGGCATTGACCTGCAGCTCTAGTTCCCTTATGGTAGCTAAACATTTCTCAAGAAAATTGTGTAAGAGTTTATGAAATGTCTGACGTTTCGAGTGGACACTGTTATAAGCAAAATCTGTCCGTTGCGATAGATCCGACCTATCTGGCTATGAAGTCGGTTATAGCCTATTTGATAGCTCGACATGAGGTAGAGACTACCCGCACCTCAGGGTCCCTCGCCTGAGGCAGTAATGAAAGGGGAAAAAGAAAGGTGAAAGACTTACAAGAAGTCTTTCTTAGGACCACCCACCCTGGGTGTTGCCCTTCCTTAATTTCCTGGATGGCCAAAATGGCCTGGGGGATGAAAGTTATGGATAGTGGGATGAAAAAAAGTGAACAATGAGCTGTTCACTTCCTTAAAGCGTTGGAAAATGTCCCAGAATGGGTGCCCGAGGTAAACTGGTGTCCTGGGTAATTAACCAATGGATGCCTTGAGTAAAAGGGTGTGAAACAAGGGTGAAAAGGGAGCTTAAAAGCTACAGCTAGGTACTTTTAAATGGCTGTAAATTGTGAACAACAATCTGTTTGAAGCTTTCAAGACAGGGAAACAAGCTCAAAATGGATTGATAACCCCCAGGGTGACCTGGGAAGTGATCCCGGAAGGTTGTTAAATCAAAAGTGGGTTGTAAAAGTGGATGAACAACCTTGTTACAAGTTGTTACAGCTATGATATAAGGGAAAGTATTCACAACTTCAATTTTGGTTCGTGAGTGAAAAGGTGGACTGATGAAAGGTTGACTTTAAAAGTATTTTATTGGTCAGTTTTTAGTTTTTATCACATGCCTTGGCCACCACACTAGTTTGAAGGTTATCCCAATCAGGCAAACACATCCTGGAATTGTACCAACCTGTATAAGAAGAGAAGTCCTATCAGACCGCGATGGTTAGGTTGAAGAGTGCCCCATGCAGTTCAGAGAAGTAGGGATTATCCACTTCCCATCACTAGCACTTTCGGGCTCTTAAAGCCGCATGGATGGAAGAAGGATACCTGCGAAAAGGAAGAGGCTCAGGACCCGCCTAAAGAGGGATTTTGTTGATCTTACCCAAGCAAAGTAGTATTCCAACTGAGCTAAGCTAATCAACTCCTTGACCATGTGGTACTAAGGAAAGACCACTCGACTTGTACTAACTAGACAACTTCCGAGGGGCTCCTGATGAAGACTCCCTCGCTTTGACTCTTAATATCCTACAAAATTTAAATTGCTTAAAATGGAATACCAGGGTATCCACGTGGTGAGGTCATGTTTCGCTTTCACAAGCGTGCCTCCTGGTTACTGAACTTGAAATCTATTTAAAAATATATACATAAAACAAGTAAATAGATAAGTGAAATATATGTCATGGCTAAATAATGTGTATATGTAAATATCTAAATAGTATAAGTTCTTGTTTTCAGTGTATGGAGCAGACCCCTGAATTGTTATCAAGTTTTTTTTTTTTTTTTTTTGCGTTGTTTTTCATGTATTTGGCTTGTGGATTTTGCATGGCCCTTTTAAGGGCAACCACCTGTAGATTAGTGAGATAAAAGTGATACAATGAAAATATAGCAATATCAGATAATTACAAAATGGCAATTACACCATTCAACCCAAAGGAATGGGTTGAGGCTCTTTGCGAGCGACAAAGTCACCATATGCATGAAAGCCCCAACTAACTCCTTGTATGGGGATTGGAAATTTAGTGTTTGAAAAATAAAAGTGTGATGGTTATCTACGCAAGCATAAATCGGATTTTTAACATGAATTCACAAGTGAACTATTCAAACTATCTACACAAATCAAACATATAAACATTGGTATGTGTACTGAAAATTTTGGAGTGAGTGTGAGTGATAAGTAAAGTGAATATGAGAGTGATTGGGTAGATTTACCGATCGAAATATGTGTTTTTCTTCATTTCCTTGTTGGCCCCTTTCCCTCAAATAGGTCTCTAGGTGGTCCCCAACCACTTAAGAGAAGCAGAGTGGGTGTCTGGTTGTATCCTTACAGGAAAACAACGAAATTTTAGTATTTATGTATGGAAAAAATGAAATAAATATAACAAAAATTTACACATAAGAAGTATATAACAACCAACTAAGATGGCTCTCTTGTGGGGGGAAATTGACCAAAATGACCAATTTTCTTATTTGGGACAGCAAGGTTAATGGTAAGAAAACATAATAGAAATATATAGGAATGAAAAGATAAAGCAAACAAGTATGGACAACCAGCTAAGAGGTTTATTTAAGGGTTATCGTAAGGGGCCCTAGGACTCCCAGCCACTAGCTAAGGCTGAAAACAATTGAATACTTTAGAAAATCTGCACTAAAACACATTAAATAAATTAAACCAAGATGTTAGAAGATGGAAGTAAGCAAGTTAAACCAAAGGAAGCAACAACAAACACCTAGTTAACCAATCCCTCCTAGAGATAGCTAACATAACAAGCATTTACCCCTACCCCTCAACCTTTAACCAACAAGTGACACATCCAACAACAAGTATCACACACACACAAAGAGTCTTGGAAATTTCAGTAGAGCTTTGTTACTATATTCATCCTCCCTTTTTACAATGCCAACCCTCTTATTTATAAAGGAGAGGTGAAGACTTAGGGTTAGGTCACAAGACACTTGTCACTTTTGGAAAAGTGACAAGTGGACCAACCCTAAAGTACTTTTGTGTTTTTACAAAAAGTAACCTTATCCTAAAGGCATCTTATCCAAAAAGAATCTTATCCTAAAGAGAACCTTATCCAAAAACGAGATCAAACAAGATCTGATTTGACCCTTCAATTACATAGTAATACATGCCAAAAAGTAAATCATGTGAGAGTTCATATTACAAAAAGTCATTTTTCATAAAATGACAAAACTTGATATGCCACATCACCATTTGCATTGATATTTTTTCCATCCCAAAGGATCTTTGATTGATGTCATGTTTTGCAGCTGTAGGTGAGGTGGTTTAGGACAATTCCCGACCATACATGGTTGTCGGATTCATCAGGATGAAGCCCCAAGGTGTGGGGAATTTGCTGAGTTATTTAGGAGGGAAAGGGGCCTTTGGGCTTTGGTCGTTGTAAGTAAGGAAATGCCCACTGTTCAGGAACTTTTCAGACCTAATTATTCCCCCCCCCCCCTTTGCTGCCTATAAGTTTCCCTGTGAGTTGGCTGAAGTATGGCTTCGATTTGGGATTTTTTCGGTGAGAGAACCCCTTAGACCTGAAGCTTGAGAGGCTCTTCCTCTGTACCAAAAAAAAACTAAAATTTTATTTACTATTGCCATGTTGTAGCTTTGTCTTCTACCTTTCTCCTGCCTTTCATTTGGCGCAAATCCGACTCCGGATGAGTAAGATATGGCCCCGGGAATGCACGCGGAAGGAGCCGACCGAGAGACTGATCAAGGAAGATTTTGAAGTTGGGGAAAAATTCTAGGCTGGACACCAGAATTGACAGGCTGCTATAGGCCTGCATACCTATAGCTGAAATGGGTTTTTCTCCTATGGCCCAATTCGGCCTCTTTCCGACGCATGCTTGTTGGGCCAGGAATGAGTTATTGTCGCTCTGGGACATGTCATTGAAAATATGGGCTGAATTTGCTGAATCAAATGTCATGGATGCATTCTATACTTCATCCCGGTCATTTTGACTATTCATGAGCGAAAATCTACCTCCGTATGACGGAGTTATAGAATTAAAAGGTCGAGTGACCCTTAGGGGGGGGGATTTTAATTATACTATATAGTTAAATCATATAAAATAAAATTTGTTAAGAATTTCTTAAATTTAAATTATATAAAATTAAAACTATATAATAAACTGAATTTAAATTAAAACAAAATTAAAAATCCCCCCCGACCCTACGCCCCTGGTCGCCCATGTGATTAGGCCAAGACCCAATCTGAGCCCACATGGTATTGGAGGAGGTGGTGGTGCTAGGCGGAGAGGTGGCCATGTGGGACTCGCGCGCATGAGGAATGGGGTTAGAGAGAGCTAGGGGGAGGGGAGTGGGCACAGGCTTGGAGAGGTTAGTGGAGAGGTGGCAGTTGGGGAGTGAGTGAGTGAGTGGAGAACGCGTGCTCAGTTTGCATGCAGAGGAGGATGAGAGGAGGGGTGGGGAGTGAGTGAGTGAGTGGAGAACGTGTGCTGGGTTTGCACGCAGAGGAGGATGAGAGGAGGGCACAGGTGGTTGCACGCGGGGGAGAGGGGTGCGTAGGGAGATGGGAGTGAGGAATGGAGGGATAAGGTGCAGAGGAGAGGAGGAGCTCGGGCTGGGGGAACTGGTGAGGGTGCACACGTGAGCAAGGGAGAGGATATGGGCGTGGAGGTGGGAGCAACGTAGAGGTAGACGGGAGATGGGTGCAAAGGTGCAGGTTGGTGGGGCTTGCAGAGGAGAGGAGGAGCTCGGGCTGGTGGAGAGGGGGTGGTAGTGTATGGGCAGCTAGCCACCCCCAAAAATATTTTTTTTTTTTAAATTTGGGAATGTGGGTTATTTGGCAATAAAAATGGATGGGAGGTTTTGGGTTCAAACCCCCTGCCCTCCTTTTGAATTTTTGGGAAACTGTGGGATTTTATGGGAAAAGGAGAAGGGAGAAGGCTGGGGTTCAAATCCCAAGGATTTCCAATGACATGCCCAGGCATGCATATTCAACAAATAACTTCATAATTTAAAAATCTAAAGGAGCCATGGAGGCTTGGGCTAGGTGCCCAAGAGGGGTTTGAATCCCCTCTCCTTTGCATATTTTGGCACACACATAACTTCCTGAACTCAAAAACTAGCAAATAAAACTGAACCAGTAGCCAATACCACACTTGAACGAGGAAAATAAAAACCAGTTTGAAGGAAAAAACTTTATTTCTTAATGCAAGATCTCTACAGAACCAACAAATTTTCCTTGGTTTTTGGAACTAGGATTGATGGGTTACCTGGTTAACTGTTTGAAGACTGCTGCATGGAAGTTGGCTTCCCACTGCAGAGCTACAACTGCTGCCATAAAAAACCTCCCTCTACTGCCATGAATTCCTGTTGCAGAGCTCCCCACCCTTGGCCAAAATGCCAAATGGCTTGAGAGAGAGGAGAGGGAGGAGTTTTGATTTTTTCCAATTTTGCAAAAAAATCAATTTTCCCAAAAATTGCATGAGGCTACGTGTCTTCTCCCCCATTTTCCAATTTTCTGAAAAATTTAATAAAATTTTCCAATTAATTTTTAAATATTTCTTGGAAAAAATGTGCAAGTCAAAGTTTAACTTTGACTTTGACTTTGACCCTGCTGCTGTTGACTTAGCCCAAAAATGTTGCCCGGTGAGACAGAGTCAGAATCAGACACAAGGAACGTCATTGGAAAGGTATCGATGAGCCCATAAGGAATATTCCATCACCAACCCGAGATAATGCCACCTCAGCCCTCAAATTTGGCCCGGAACAGTGGTCGCTTAAAACCCCAGACTTGTCGGTGGGCCCACATGACACCGAATCTTGCGAAAGTTGTCAAATCGCCATACGATATCCAATTGAGGCAAATGAGGTATCGTCAAAAAGGTATCGACGATTAATTCGATGAGGTGACCCTAGATTTGTGTGTTGGGGCCATTAATGGTTGTTTTTATCTATCATGAAACCCTACCATGTGAGCTGGTGGACCCCCTTTGCCCGAAATAATTGATCAAATTGTGACAGCTGTAATCGGGCCATCCAAGGTCGGAATGAGGCAAATGAGAAGTTGTTGGAAATGTACCTGAGTCTATTACAGTGTGGAATCACTGAATATCTGATTTAGAAATCTTTACCCACCAATTTTAAACCCTGAATCACTGCAATCAATTTGGTGTATGAAAGCGACCATGAACTTGCAAAAGATCGTTCTTACCAACTGGGGGTCAAAACCAAGCATGGGATATACCATTGGAAAGGTATCGCACTACCCTACACCATGTATAGGTTTTTTTTTCCTTTTGAGACCATAATCTAAAAATAATCAGACGAGGAAGTCACAACTATTGGTTTTGGCCATTCAACTGACGTTAACTTTTCGTCCCTCTTATGGGGTCATACAGACTCAGAATTAGGCTCATTATAGCCCATTGGAAAGATTGTACTGATGCCTACCACATGAAGTCATTTTATTCCCTAAATCATAACCATATTTCATATTATTATTTGCATAGGGACCTCGTCACCAAGGGACCTACCTAGCGATAGGCAAAGTGGACCAATGCTAAAATTCTTGTACAGTGTGTGTTTAGCTCATGAAACCTGAACCGAACAGCCTTGACATGAGGAAGAAATGTCATGGGAAGGCCCAAAACTCCCTGAAGGCAACCAAATGATACTCTTTCAAGGGCATATGCCACAGTAACTATGACCCCCACCACTGTCTTCGACTGGAACCATAGCACCAAGGGGTGTTTATGGAGAAGTAACTATGTAAAACACCATGTTGAGCCCAAAGCAGATTTTTGGGTCTACAGACACTCTACCCATCATCAAGGACAAGTAAATATCTAATGGTAATAAAGAGAGTGTCTTTGTTGATGATTTATAGGAGGAAACGCAAGGTAAAGCAATAAAATAATTAATAATTTATTTTGATGATCCTTAAAAAGGACCATTGGGAAATAATTTAATAAGATCTGGAAATTAGGATTGGGTTAAATAAGAGAATTGATAAATAATTGATGTGAGGATTAAGAATATTATGGGTACCCCGGATGGGGTGCCACGTAGCGCAGCAAGGCCACATGGTATAGAGCCAGGTTGGGCCTTAAATACAGGCTGTTGACTCCCATCCCCTCACCATTAAGGATGGGACCAAGCCCGAGCATCCAGGCCCATGGGATGAGTCCTCCCACGTGAGTGAAGAGGAAGGATGCACAACGCACTAAGAAGGTAGACTTAATAGCCGATCCCATCGTATCTATCCTCATGAATATCAATGATTTTGGCCGAGGAAAAACTCGTTTCAAGTTTGAGCTGTAGAAGCCATGCATATTTGAGATATGGTTCAGTTATAGAAACCTCATCGTCACTCTAGTCATTGTTTTTTTCATACACATGCTGAGGGAAAGAGGTAAGCCCCGCAGGGGCACTGCCTGGTATGCCTTCAATGCTCGCCGAAAGAGACAACAAAGATTTGAACGATCTTTTTCCATGGCTCGGACGCAGCTCGTCCACAAATCCAAGAATCCCAGAACACCTCCCATGGCCTATGTAGATGAATTTTTTCTGAAAGAACCCATTTAGGCTCCTCCGGAACACCTCCTCTTTAGAGTGCCTGACAATTGGAATCCACCAACCTGCTTTTCGAGGGAAATTTCCATGAAGGCCACAGGGAAATATCATAGATGCCACAGAGGGTTGACCAATTGGAGGAACCCCCTAGTTATTATATCGAAGAAGAAATTTTGGAAGACATGGATGTGAAGGAAACAACAAGCACATGAAAATTCTCCTTGGGCAGGGGCGACCATAATGCTCAACGTGGATAGAATTGGTCACATAATCTGGATGAGGACATGGGAACGCAGGGAAGGAATGAGACAGGAGAGGCAAAGGAAATCCCACCAAGAGGTGCACTGTCGGAGGATAACTCGGTGAGGGAGGGTGGAATGGCTCATATGCCACATCCCCTATCCATCATGCAAGAAGAATGGCGTGTCCAGCCATAATTCTTCAACCCGTAGCACCTGGAGCTGATGTTCGAATTGAGGAGCCTGGTGGAGGACCAAATCCATCGTACCATGCTAATAAACAAGCGCAATGACATGCTCTATGACGCCTACTCCAACACGCCACCAAGAGATAGGTGCCCGATGTGTGCAAAACCCTTCGCGCTGCTAGACATAGTGGGAAAGCAGGGAGGAAATGTTGAAATGAACAACGCAGCGACCACCGGGTAATTGTTACAATTAATGGTTATGGTTAGAATTTCTGTTTTGATTAGAGCCAGGGCTCTAGTACTATCCGAGTTTAATTATGCTGTAATTCAAAGACTAAGGAAGTATTTTCAGACTGAGGGTTGCCATATGTCTTGGTTTCCTCCGGGCAGGACAGATGTCAACCCGTTTTTTTGCTATAGACTGCATAGGAGGCCGACTGTCCCAGTTTCTGTTAACTCGGCCGGACAATTGACAATCCAGACATATTTGTATGTTTGAAAGCTAATGCAATAAGATCCATACCTATTTTACTTTAAAAAAAAAGAAGATTATGGGCAAGAATTCGTTTTTGGGAATTAATTAGATATAAGAAGAAATGGAGAGTTAAAAAAAATAAAATTATATTAATGTGAGATTTAAAAAGATAGGGTATGGAAATTTGGAGATAATTAGAATTAAGAATAAATAAAAAAAGAAAAAAATAAATAAAATGGTTTGAGAGAGCTGGAAAAGGGGGGGGGGGATGGTGATTTGCAAGGAAAATTGTGATAAAGATGCATAAAATATCTCTAAGATCCGGTCCTAACAATTTTCTACCATCATGCAGCCAAATCTGACATGGTCGAACTGTCATTTGGGTCATGCCTAACAAAGTTATCTACAATTATTCATTAGTTGTTGTTCATCTAATTTAAATGGAGAGTCTGCATAGATAGTTGCGTATATACACTACTATGACAAGGACTAGTTTGGCATAAAGAAAATTCTGTTTAGACATGATCTCATCATCTTTATGTAAGCACAACCCCATCAAATTTGAGAATCCAAAAATTCTGACCTCTTTTCTAGATTTTGGGCCCGTCATTTCTTTGTATAGGCTAAGAGAGGGTTCTAAATTTTGAAAAATCTAAGAAGCAGGGGAAGGAAAAAAGGAACGATCCTCACAAGATTTAGAAACTTCCATTCTCTATGTCTCTTTTGATGGTACAACAAAGATGGATCCTAACCTCTGTGAGGCTGGGGGACTCCGCATTTCTCCCCATCTCACATTATCCTTAAAATGTGGACTTGGATCTAGGAATAACAATCAAACTTCAAGCTAAGGTCAAGGCAATATTGTAAAAAGTGAATGAGATGAAAAACTAAAAGATGACAAGTTCAAAGAAATGGAAAAATGTTATTAAATAATTAAAAATGAAATTAAGACCCTTATGTTTGTTCCTTAAGTTCTTCAATTCACTAGCTGAAAGTAAAACCTGTAGAAAATATATAAAGCTAGCATCAATCCATCTTAACCCTAGATCCATCAAGCATGAGAGGGATCAAATCAATTCTCCACCAAGTATCCAAGACGCGAGAGCAAAGAAACAAACATGGGGGACGTGTGCAGACACCAACCAAACTTTAGGTAAATTCTTGGGGGACAAGGGGGATGTCAAGGTCCCTAGCATGGGGAGCGGGGTCTCTAAATTTATAAAAATAAAAACCAGAAATGATAAAATCCGAACAATAACAATTCATCCCATGCAAATTCATCATTGTGCAGTGTAAATACTAAATTCAAATTTGTGAATGATAAAAATGCGATTTAGATTTGGATTCAGAAATGAAATATTGTATACATTGATTCAGATTCATCATTCGACCATCTAAATAGTACTAAGAAAAATAGTATATACTGAAGTCTGAAATAGTAAATTGAAATTCAATACTAAGGTATCAACAACAATTTTCTTTTGAATGCGGGCCTCATTCAGTACAAACGCATACTTCGACAACATCATTGCAATTACAATTTAGTTGTAACTGCCACTTACTTCCATAAGCTTTAGCTTAATTCTACAACTCATATTTTTCATCAAACACACATCCCCATTTTTAGCCAAAACCCATGGCCATACAGGCTCCACCCATGCTGAACATTGTTGTGGCCATGCCAAGGATGAATCTTTGTTTGTGTATCAATGAATAAAATCGACAGAACCTAGACACCATATAATTAATTGGGTTTTGGAAAATTCTGAGTACTGTCAAAAACAATTTCTCTGATGATAATAGATGTATTTTTGCATAATGGATAATTATTAGATCGCCATAATTATTCAAACATTTTCTACCCAGTACATTTAAAAAAATATGCATTTACACTTGAAATTGAGAACAAGACAAGATATTGACACTCACTGCCAATCAATAACACTATCTTTAACCAGTATTGTCCTTAACTCAATCAACATTGTACCAAAGGGGCATAAAGAATCAAATCAAGTCAAGCAGTGAAAGAATCAAATGTTTCTTGAGTGAACAATGTGATACCTTTGCAAAAGTTCTTTCCCTATATAGTTGTCTCAGCCAAATCAGCCTCACTAACAAGTATGTTATACCAAGTATGACAGATCTAAACCTTTCAAACAACACCTGAAGTACACAGGATGTGTCATTCTTTCATCTGCCAGGCTTTGCTTGCTTTGCAACAAGGGAATGGATGCAGTACTGCCTTTGGTCAACTGTTTTCATCTACAAAGTTGTGGTGAACTTATCAATCAAAGATTCCATGCATTCATCATAGATAGGGCCTTCCATTTGAAAATGACTTGCCTCAGGTACAAAGATGTGTTCCAACATGCCCAGCTGCCATATTCAACTTAATTTCTAGTCGTTTTACGCTGGTGAAACCATCACAAAAGGATTTGGTTTTGGACACTGCAAAACAACTTTGTGGTGCCTCCCAAAGAGTGTTGATGCCGCCACACCAAAAGGATATACTAAACTAACATATCCCACAGTTTGTGGAACTTTGTCAACAACAAAACCAACAATAGGGCCACCTGCAAAAGAAATATGTCCCTCAAAATATGCATAGAAATGACAAAAACAATTATGAAAGTTTACTCTCAGTACAATATTTATCACTTAAGGCACGCATCAAATTCAAAAAATGCATTACCACATTTCATCAAAGGTATAAACATATCCAAAATGAAACTGAAGGTACAGAAAGATTTGATGAGCCCATAAGTTGATAAATATTGTCCCAAATCTTACCGAGGGCCAGTAAATGATTGTGGGTGGAAAGAAAATCAGTTTGCATGTGATGCACATCTGATGAGAAGGAATATGTCTTCCACTTCTTCGTAAGCATATAACGTTATGAAAATAATTAAAATGGGAAAACCTATGGTTTTTGGACACTCATAGCTACATTAAACAAAAGATTCCCTTAGTGATGGTTTAAGAAAGTGTTGTTCTATTTGGAAATCTCTTGCTTATAACTCGTCCAAACTAAAATGACGATCTTTCATAAAATTAGTGTACGTTGTAGGTCTATTTGTTGTACCTCTCACATATTAATATGCTTGATATTGGTTCCTTGGATGGATTCAATTTTCAGAGAGACAAGAATCGTCAGGTTGATGAGAGATTAAAGATTACAATGTTTATAAATTAGGAACAAGAGGTCAAGAAACATCTGTGCGGTGAAAACCTAAGAAACATACTTGATTGATTTGTGTCAGGTAATGCAAAGCTGAGAGAATAGGTCTGAAACAAGAATTAGCAGCATAGAGAGAAGGGAATAAAAAACACTATATCGATTTCCCCTCATGACCAAAGAAAGCTCAGTGGGACTTAAGTATACAGTCAATACAAGTAGCGTAGAGATATTAAATCAAATATTGCTCTATTTATTTTCATATTCATTCACTCTTTAGAACAATGCCCTTTGGCTTTTACTCTTTCCAAGAGTTAAGCACGCAAATTCAATCTATCAAGATTCACACAAATTCAATCTATCAAGATTCACATCTAGCTCTAAATTATTTCTTTTAATCATTTATTTCACACAATAGTACATTAACGTCTCTCCTCTAGTTTCATTCTATAGACTAAGATGGTTCTATCTCAACATTGAAAAACCTAGGAAGCAAGGGAAAAGAAAAAATGAATGATCCTCCAGACATAGAAACTTCCTGTAGCACTAGTGAACTTCTCATTTCTCTCCATCTCACATTATCTTTCGAATGTGGAGATGGATCCAGCACTAACAATCATGCTTCAGGCTAAGGTCAAGGTTGTTTCAACCATCATGACAACTGCAAGGGATAATGATATTAGGAAGACGAATAGACATGTTGATTCACAATGGGTCATTGACTGGATGAGGCGCTCTAGAGCCCAAAGGAGCATCGCCCTTCATGGTTGTTTACAAAATGCTCAATATTTGAAGGCATCTTTCTCTATGATCCATATGCATCACATTTACAGTGAGTATGACCAGGATGCAGATAAGCTGTATAAGCCGAGCGATGCAGGGGATCCAGGATCTTCTGGTAGAAGTTTTCAAGGAAGGAGTGGAGGATACCCTTTCTCCACAAGGGATGGATGTCTAGAGGGATTGATGTTATTGAATAAAACTTCATTTGAGGACTGATGTCTTTATTTCCTTAAGGCGTTTTTTGTTTCCTTTTGAGGCATATGCACAATCTATAATGATTGAATCTAAGACAGAAGAAATGCCTGTGTTTACACAATGTCAAATATAAAATCATCTAAAATCAGAGACATAATTCCTTTTCTAGAAAACATCAAAGCTTGCAAGGAAGACCATATTTATTCGTGGTACTATTATTTCTAAACCGAACAAGTTGACGATAATTTTTTTTATCTTATTCTGTAAACAAATAAAGGCAGTAGACAAGAAGAAAAACCTTACTCTTATTTTGTGGTCCACAGAAGCAACGTAAAGTCTGTTTGCCCTGAGACTAGTGAGACAAAAGACAGAGTATGTCCTGCAAGGGAAGCTGCAGGCTCAATGGTATTGGCTGTAGAGTTAAAATTCCATGCCAAAATAGTGCCATCCTGTGGAATTGAAAGTCAAAAAAATCAGCAGGGCTATAAAATGTAGCAATATCATTACCCATATTTTACTTGATAAATCAAAACATGATACAGATGATTACAGGAGAAAGGAAGGAGACTTTCATGTGTTTCATCAAAAATCATTTGATTAGCGACAACCAGGGCATGAACTTGTCCCCAGGGCCACCTAAAGATAACACTGTCGATGTGAGAGTATTCCATTGACCAATAGGATCATAGCAGAGTGGTTGTATTTAGAGTATGTTGAGAAAGAAGAGTACATGAGGATCTGCACTAGTGGGATACATGAGCGAGGGTCACTTTTACATGAAGGGGTGACCATAGTAGCATTTCAACTGGAGGCCATCGCTGATTACAACCAAAATTTTAATTTTTGTTTCAGCCTCTCACAGTGCCTGGGTATCCCATTTCCATACTTTAACATCACCCTTTCCATCACCAGTGAAAAATAATCCACCAGGGCCAATCTGAAATGATCGCACCTCATTTCTTGAGAATACTCTACCTCGTTCCCTAAACCTAAGACAAAACCTGTAAATGTTAATGAGAACATTCATGCATAACATGATACAGTTGAGTAGGAATTTGCATCTATGCAGAATAACCAATAGCATGAACTTGAGAGTAGGTGTACTTACGATGGCAAGTCGTAAAGGCACACACTGTTGTCATTACAAGAACGAAGCAGAACATGCTTGCCTTGTTCATCATTCATTCCACATAGCGCAAGAACACCCTGTGAGAAGGAGGACCAAAATAAATTAACTTCACTTAATTTTGAGAAAAGAAACATAAACCTTGGAGTATCTGGTGACTTGATATCAATTATTTCACCATATGGAGAAAGAAAAATATCATTTAAATATACAGCCCTGCCGCATTAGAACAAAAAAATTGAAACAATCTAGTTCAAATTTACAAAATATCAGAGAATAAATCTGTGCAGTGTATATTCCAATAAA
>ML788848.1:134846-159663 GCA_009831015.1 Picea engelmannii
TGTGAATGAAAAAGGCACTCCCCCTCTTTGGGATCTGTTGGTTCTTCTGGTTGAATTGTTGCGGTTGCAACAATAGCAGTGGGGTCTGCGTCAATGATATGTCCTTTACCAGTATTTTCATAATCATATTTTGAATCAAGGTTCGACTCCTTGTCTTTGATCTCGGCCACCAATGACTGTTTTGAGCGACATTCATCGGTGTTGTGCCAGGGGATTTTTTGGAAATCGCACCATTTTTCGGTGTCCTTCTTTGTCTTCCCGTGACCCTTCTTTTCCTGTGTCTTGGACTAGTTTTTGGGAGACAGTTTGTTAGGGTCGTCTTTGTCATACTTCAGTTGTTGCGGATTTGCAGACCCGAACTCCCGTTTGTTCTGGTGCTTAAATTTCTGCTCGATTTTAACAACATATCGATAAGCCGCACCGAGTGATGAGATGTCCAGAAAATCCATTTCAGTCTGGATGTATCTGTGTAGAGCCCCACGGTATTTCAGAACCAAATGTCGCTCGAAGTCTTTGATACCTAGCTTGGTGCGCAAGGTATGGAAGGTATTGGTGAACTCTGGGACTTCTTGGCCCCTCTCGTAGTGTGGTCCATATCATGTACTAGTCCTCATAGTTTCCAATAGGGTAATACTGTTCCTTTACCGCATCCACAAAAAAATAGCAAGTGGGATCGGCCCCATATATTCCAGACTCCTATGTGGAACTTTGCTCCTAGTAAGTTTCCCACCAATGTTTGACATGAGGGAGAGCTTTAAGGAGTGCGAAGGTGATCTTTTCTTTGTCAGAAAAATTGTGAACAGAGAAATAACCTTCTAGCAAAGTTAACCATTTTTCTAGGGCATCTGCATCTATTTGACCTTCAAATACGGGAATATCAAAATTAACTTGTACCTTGAAAGGCGAGGTGCCTCCAAAGTGGCCGCTTGATGAAGATGCGCCTGATGCTATCGACATGTGTTGAAGGATGTGGGAAAAATTCTCCATCATTTCATCCCTCTGTTGCGTGAGAGCTTGCTCAAGCAACAGATTGAAAGGATCGTCTGCTCTGTCGTTTTTCTTTTCTTCCGCCATTGAGGGTTTCTTGGGTGTGCGAGAGAGATTGTCTTCAAGAGAGACAAGCTCGAGACCCAACTTGCTATACTTGGACCTCGTCGGGGACATGCACTGAAAAAACGATCAAGAGTAGCCTGCTCTGATACCACTAATCCAGATTATTTTCGGCACGAAATGAGATCGGAGATATAATAAAGAATGTGCAGAGATATCGCAGATATTCAATAGTATAACAGAAATATATCAGAGATGAAACCATAAACACCAGTAATACACGATTTCTATTAATGAAATAAATGTACAGAGACTATAAAATACAGAGTGAAAGACTCAATAGAATGGTGGTAGCTTATCTCTGAGAAGAGATGTGACGGCTACTCGCATTCGCAAGAAGATGATTACAATGAGGCTTTGAAGGCCTTTTACAATAAACTGGAATGCCAAAAACCCTAGACATCCAAAAACCTAACCCTAGGAGATGAAGAGCCAAAAGTCATGTGGGCCCCGTTTGGGTAAGTTGGTGCATCAACTTCCCGGGGTCGTAACTTTTGCATACGATCTTCGTTTTAGGCGTGTTATAGCTCGTTGAAAAGGTATCATCGAGGAGATTCATTTTTGGGGCTCAGTATTCCTTTGGCTATCATTGAGAACCTTGATATTGAAAAACCTTCATTTAGGCCCTCAAAATGGCCTCAGAAGTTAAAACCTGCTAAAAATAGTAAATTGCCAAAATTGCCATAAAGTTGTTTTGAGCCAGTTGGAAAAGGTGGGTGGCCACCGATATCCACCTGGATCAAACATAGAGGTAGAGGGGAAACAGGTGCAAAGGTTTAGGTTGGTGGGGCTTGCAGAGGAGAAGAGGAGCTCGAGTTGGTGGAGAGGGGGTGGTGGTGGTGGATGGGCAGCCAACCACCCCCCAAATTTTTTTTTTTTTTAAACTTTGGGAATGTGGGTTATTTGGCAATAAAAATGGACAGGAGGTTTTGGGTTCAAACCCCCTGCCCTCCTTTTGAATTTTTCGGAAACTGTGGGATTTTATGGGCAAAGGAGAAGGGAGAGGGCTGGGGTTCAAAGCCCAGGGCTTTCCAATGACATGCCTATTGAAAAAATAACTTCATAATTTAAAAATCTAAAGGAGCCATGGAGGCTTGGACCAGGTGCCCAAGAGGGGTTCGAATCCCCTCTCCTTTGCATCTTTTGGCACATACATAACTTCCTGAACTCAAGAACTAGCAACTAAAACTCAACCAACATCCAATACCACACTTGAACCAAGCAAATAAAAACCAATTTGAAGGAAAAAACTTTATTTCTTCATGCAAGATCTCTACACAACCAACAAATTTTCCTTGTTTTTTGGAACTATGATTGATGGGTTACCTGGTTAACTGTTTGAAGACTGTGGCATCGAAGCTGGCTACCCACTGTAGATCTGCAACTGCTGCCATAAAAAACCTCCCTCTGTTGCCATGAATTCCTGTTGCAAATCTTCCCACCCTTGGCCAAAATGCCAAATGGCTTGAGAGAGGGGAGAGGGAGGAGTTTTGATTTTTTCCAATTTTGCAAAAAAATCAATTTTCCCAAAAATTGCACGAGGCTACATGCCTTCTCCCCCATTTTCCAATTTTTTGAAAAATTTAATAAAATTTTCCAATTAATTTTTAAATATTTCTTGGAAAAAATGTGCAAGTCAAAGTTTGACTTTGACTTTGACTTTGACTTTGACCCTGTTGTTGTTGACTTAGCCCAAAAATGTTGCCCGGTGAGATGGAGTCAGAATCAGATGCAGGGCACATTGTTGGAAAGGTATCGACGAGACCATAGGGAATATACCATCACCAACCTAATATAATGCCACCTTAGCCCTCAAATTCGGCTTGTAACAGTGGTCACTTAAAACCCCTGACTTGTCAGTGGGCCCACATGACACCAAATCTTGCGAAAGGTGTAAAATCGCCATACAATATCCAATCGAGGCAAATGAGGTATCATTGGAAAGGTATCGACGATTAAATTGATGAGGTGGCCCTAGATGTTTGTTTTGGGGCCATTAATGGTTGTTTTATCTATCATGAAACCCTACCATGTGAGTTGGTGGCCCCCCTTTGCCCGAAATACTTGATCAACTTGTGACAGCTCTAATCGGGCCATCCGAGGTCAGAATGAGGCAAATGAGAATCCTTTGGAAAGGTACTTGAGTATATCACAATGTGGCATCAATGAATCTCTTATTTAGAACTCTTTACCCACCAATTTTAAACCCTAAAGAACTGCAACCAATTTGGTGTCTGAAAGCGGCCATGAACTTGTGAAAGCTCGTTCTTACCAACCGGAGGTCAAAACCAAGTACGTGATATACCATTGGAAAGGTATCACACTTCCCTACACCATTTCTAGGTTTTGTTTTCCTTTTGAGACCAGAATCAGACCAGGAAGTCACAACTATTGGTTTTGGCCATTCGGGTGACATTGACTTTGCATCCCTCGTATGGGGTCATACAGACTCGGAATCAAGCTCATGATAGCCTGTTGGAAAGCTTGTCTTGATGCCTACCACATGGAATCATTTTATTCCCTGAATCATGACCATATTTCATATCATTATCTGCATAAGGACCTCGTCACCAAGGGACCCGCCTAGAGATAGGCAAAGGGGACCAACGTTAAAATTCTTGTAAAGTGTGTGTTTAGCTCATGAAACCTGAACCGAGTAGCCTTGACATGAGGAATAAATGTCATGGGAAGTTAGAAAACTCCCTGAAGGCAACCAACTGATACTCTTTCAAGGGTAGAGGCCACAGTAACTATGACCCCCGCCATTGTTTTCGACTGGAACCATAGCACCAAGGGGCATTTATGGAGAAGTAACTGCGTAAAACACCATGTTGAGCCCAGAGAAGATTTTTGGGTCAACATTCTTGGCATCGGAGGGGAAATGATGTCCAAATCATGTCCAACAATGGGATCACCCGCGTGATAGGCGGGAATACTCAGCGGAAATTTATACTTTTAAAGTGACCAATGTGGCTAAGGGGGGAATTCAACTGTAGTATAAGGACCATTTTTCACATTAGGGATAATCGAAGAATGAAAGTGGTGCAGTAAAGATATACATCAGAATTTATACTAAGATTCACATAAGATAGAAGAATGGGAATAATGACCCGTGTTTTGTTGAACAATGTGGTCCAAGTGGTATGGGTCCCTCACCTGGATTATGGCTTAACTGTGAGAATCGAGGCTTAAGGTGAACCTTGGCTCAACACAAAGTCTCATGAATACCTTCGATTATCGACACACAAACAAGAAAATGGGGATTTGTTTTTTAAATCAACGACCCACCGGAGGAAAACTAACAAGCAAACCAGTCAAACAAGGGAATAAAAAAATATATAAAACCTGTGGCAATAGGTGATGAAATATCAAGTGCTCATACGTGATGGAACTTTGTAGGAAAACAACCATTGCTTGGAGAAATCAGATTGTAAGTGGTCAGGTAAAGTGCAATTGCAATCACATAGATATGTAAGCCATCATGTCATCATGGTTTTCAGCTTCACCAGAGAATGATATGCTACCTCCTTAGACTTTCCCTGTTGACTTTGATGAAATAACAACCATGTTTACTCCCATTTAAGATGAATTTAAGACAAAGTTTCCCAAAATGTCTAGTATGATAAAAGGGATTCTAGGAGTTCAATCTTTTCAAGAAACCACACAACAATAAGGATAGTACCCTTCGCAGTGAACACTAGACAACCAAAAAGAAGACAACCTATGAAATTTTAAAATAAAAATAAAAATAAAAAAGACTAAAACCAATGGATCAATCAAAAGGGGATTATACTCCAAAATTGGAATAAAACAAGCAAAAGACTCAATATTGAAACCAAGGGGAAAAAAGGTTCAAGATTGAAACCATGGGGATATATACAAGCATTAAAAGGTAACCACAAATACATACAGGAAGGAGAATCAGTAACACCAAATAGATACAAACAGAAAAAGAACAAATGGTGACTTATGTACAAGATGACGAGGACTCTCAGGAGTAAAAGAACTTTAGGTGACAACCATTCATGGGGAATTGAAGTGGTTCGTTGTCCAAGGTTTTTAATCTGAAAGCATTTGTCCCTAAGACCTCATAGATTGTGTAAGGACCCAACCATAAAGAATCAAACTTGTGATGTTTGGATGGGGCCTCATGTACTTTGTCCCATAATAAGACACAATCTCCTACTTTGTAATTTACCATTGTATCTCTTTTATCGAAGGAACATTTAACAATGTCTTGCTTCTTTTGGAGGTGTTGGAATGCATCCTTTATTACCTCTTCTAGTTCAACGAGTGTATCTAAACGATGTTGTAACGATTGGAAATCATCTTTTGCCTCAGCAATAGCCAACCTCAAGGCTGGAATTTGTAAGTGAACAGGTAGGACAACAGGAGTTCCATACACCAGAGTGTAAGGAATTTGACCTGTTGTTGTCTTAGGAGTTATACGACCAGCCCATAAAGCAAAGTTTAACTTTGTGTGCCAATCACGTTTGTTATCCTTGACTATCCTCTTAAGGATCTGAATCATATTTTTATTTGTTGATTCGACCAAACCATTACCTTGGAGGTAATAGGTGGAAGATCGAAAAAGTTGGATGCCATATGTAACACCAAGGTGTAGCATGACATCAGACATGAAAGCTGATCCATTATCAGTTAATATCTCAGCAGGGGTCCCAAAACGAGATAAAATGTTACATTCAATGAATTCTACCACCTGTTGACTCGTAGCATTCCTAAGAGTGACTGCTTCATCCCACTTTGTAAAGTAGTATGTGGTTGTTAAGATGAATACATGACCAGCGTTGGAAGGCTATGAAACTAGCCCAATAAAGTCCATGACCCATCTTGCGAAAGGGACTTGGACTTTAATAGGCCTAAGAGGCAAGGTAGCTAACTTTTGCTTCCCAGTGAAGCGTTGGCAAGCTTCGCATTTCTGAACAAGTAAATGGGCATCTTTGTGGAGTGAAGGCCAAAAGTAACCTGCATGTAAAACTTTTGCTCCAGTGGTTTTCACTGAAAAGTGACCTCCACAAACCCCAGAATGGCATTGTTCAAGTGCCATTTGGGCTTTGATCAGGAATCAAGCATCGTGACAAAACCCCATCAAGGTTTCTTCGGTAAAGGATTTGTCGTTGTAAAACATACCGGACAACTTGTAAATGAAGTGTTCATTTGGATTTAGTATACATGTCCGGTGGGCACTCACCATTGATCAGAAAATATATGATAGGTCTGTACCATGGTTGTGAGGCTAACTCTATTTCGTTAACAAGTTCTTCGAAAGAAATCAAGCCATCTACTTGAGGTATTTCAACTATGACCGAGGGATGGGATTGGGTTAGAAATCTAGCCAGCCCTGTCCCCCTTATGGTTTTCATTGGTTTAATTTCCAAGTCATACTCTTGCATGCACATGATCCATTTGGACCACTTACTATGAAATTCGGTTTGATTCAAAGAAGTGACTAAGAGAGAGGTAGGCAAAAAAACCTGAAATTTATGGCCTTGGATGTAATGTCGAAATTGTTCCAAGGCTTTATACAAAGAATAACCATGTTTCTCCAGTGTAGAATAGTTCAGTTGGTGTAGCTTCAAATTTTGGCTCATGAAGGCGATTGGCCTAAGATTTTCCTCATGATCCTTTTGCAATAAGATTGTAGAAATTGTCTCCTCTGATGAATAAGTGTACATGACAAAGTCTTTAGAGGGATCAGGACTAATTAACAAAGAGGAAAAAGCAATGGCTTGCTTAATGGATTCAAAAGCTTGACGCGTAGGAGGGTCCCATTTGAACCGAATGCCTTTCTTCATAAGCTAATTTAGAGGTTTAACTACTTGAGAAAAATCAGGAATAAAGCGTCTCAGGAAGTTTATCTTTTCAAATAAAGATTGAATTTCCTTTTTATTGGTAGGTAAGGGTAGCTTTTTGATTGCTACCACTCTCCCAGGATCAACTTTGACACCTTCTTGAGAGATGATGTGACCCAAAATTTTTCCCTCCATAACATTGAAAATAGTCTTCTTAGGATTTAAAGATATGCCAAACCTACGACATCTAAGGAGAACATGCCTAAGGTGATCAAAATAACTACTCCATTCTTTGGAAAAGACTGTAAAGTCCTCAAATTAAACAACAATGATCTTACCCAATAATCCTTTGAAAGCAATGGCCATGGCATGTTGAAAGGTGTTCCCAACATTAATCAATCCAAAAGGCATCTTGTTATATGCATACGTGCCCCAACGAGTGGTGAAGGTGGTTTTATGACTATCAGAAGGATTGAGGGTTGTATGATTGTAACCTGAGAAACCATCTAAAAAGGACATCATTTGAGACCCAGAGACTTGTTGGAGAATCTCTTCCATAGGTGGGATGGGGTAGTTGTCTTTTAGGGACACCCTATTCAAATGTCGAAAGTCGACACACAAATGAATATCGCTAGTTTTCTTCCTAACAGGAACCAAATTAGATACCCATTGTGAGTAACAGACATGGTAAATGACCCCAGATGCTTCCATCTTGTCCAATTCAACTTTAATTTTTTGTTCCAAATAAGGGTTGTTCTTTCTTTGTCTCTGCCTGTAAGGTTTCGAATAAGGGATTATGGGTATGGCATGGACTATCTCCTGCATATCAAAAACCTTGAGGTCTTGATAGGACCAAGCGAAAACATCCTTGAACTCTGTCAAGAGTTCCGTGAATTGAGAGATCTCAGAAGGGGAACACTGTGCACCTATATAGACCAGTTTTGGATCTTTCTCAGTTCCCAGGTTGATAGGTATGGCTTCTCGCACCTTCCTAACAGATTCACTATCAATACTAGGTACAAAATTAGTGGCATCATTGAAATCAAACATGGATTCCAATACTGACAAACCAGGGGGGATCTTATTTGTCTTCACTTGGATTATGTTCCCTATTTCCTCTTCCAACTCATGGTTGATATGTAAATCTTTGAATTCCTCCTTGTTTTGAAGCAATCTACAGATTTGTTCATCTGTATCAAAAACTTGCCAAGAGTCGACATTATCAGGTAACACAGGTCTATGTAAAATTTGGACTTTTATATCTTCGATAGACCTTACGAAATCTGAAGTGAAACAAGAACCAACCAAGGCCAAAGTATCAGCTACGTGGTTTGCGGCCCTAGGGAGGGCTTGAATGTTGAAAGATAAGAACTTCTCAATAAGTTCCTTAGCCCTTCTGTGGTATTGTTTGAGGCGTGGGTTGTGAACTTCATATTTACCTCTAATTTGATTCACAACCAATTCAGAACCCCCACTCACCAACAAATGGCGTATTCCTAAGCCTAAGGCCTTTTGGAGGCCTTGAACTAAGGCTTCATATTCAACGATATTATTATTGTTAGGGAATTCTAACTGAAAAGAGAAAGGGATTGCTTTTCCTTTGGAATCACACAAAAGGACCCCAACCCCAGATCCGTTCTTGGATTTAGCACCATCAAAATCCATACTCCACACCATTTCTTCCAACTTAGAGGGAGGGACATGTGCATCTTCCTCAGATAACATGTACCCATACCTGTATCTTGAAAAGATACATGTTTCGTATTATAGGAAGCAGGTACAACTTGCTCTCGGTATTTTGGTTTCCTCCTAACAACGACTTCAACACCCTTATGAGGAAAGGTGAAGTGGGTTCACTCCATGAAGTAACGACCCTCTTTTACTTTAGTGGACCACTCCCTCCCTAAAATCATGCCATATGCTTTAGGTATATCTGCTACGATCACGTTTATGAGCATGCTCACCTTTGGATCTTGGTCGTAAGTAATGGATAAGTCCCTAATGTAACCGATGGTTTCTATAGTCCTAGAATCCAAAGCTAACAGGTCTTTACATGGTCATGTGCATTCAAGACCCAGTCTCCTCATGACTCGAAGGGGAATGACATTGTGCCTCGCTCCTGTGTCAGAGACACAGTTATGGAGCACCAAATCAGAAATCGAAACTGAGATATAGAAAGGAGGAACCCCAAGG
Source organism: Picea engelmannii (assembly GCA_009831015.1). Lineage (NCBI taxonomy): Eukaryota > Viridiplantae > Streptophyta > Pinopsida > Pinales > Pinaceae > Picea > Picea engelmannii. The sequence continues at coordinate 143,963 of ML788848.1, forward strand.
TCTAAATCAATAACATCATATGCTTCCCTAGGTTGGGAAGTGGACTCTTTGGAAATAGGAACTCTTTGTTCCATTCGTGGAGTAGGGGGTGCTTGTAGAACACGTGAAAGGTTTTCAAACTGATCGGGTGTTCTAAGAGAATCTAATATTGTCATGTGGGTGGGAACCTATTCTATATATTCAATGACGTTGTAAGGTATCAGTGTTGGGAATCAGGGTGGTAGATTATTAGGCAATTTTACCTTATTTGGGGTCCAGGGAACCCTATTCCTTGTAGGGGAAGGTAATCTACCATTCATGGGAAGTTTTCCCTTTTCATTGTCCTTGGGATCACTTTTGGCCTCTTCCACCCCTTGCGGAGTGGTTTTAGGGGCATGATTCCTAGTTTCTACAACAAAGCTTCTGAAAGAAAGAGGATCATCATCATAGGGAATAGAGTCTTCCATGTTAACTTGGTCATTTTGGGAAGTGGAAGCAAGCTTGTTTTTTACTGGAGGTAGAGGTGCTTTTCCATTTTTAGACAATTCCATGTGACGTGTATACGAGTAACAATACTCGGGATCATGGAAGTCTTGGAAAAGTGACACCAATCCACTTCAGCAGCATGTTGCCTAGGAGGAGGAGGAGGAGGGAAAGGAGGTATTGTCCTTGAAGGAGCATAAAATTGTATGTCATTCACCTTTTGATTAAGGGAAAGTATTTGGTTGTTCATGTTCATTAACAACTTGAGTGTTTCCGAACTTTCTCTTTCTTAAATCCTTGAAGTTTGGGTAGGTGGAGGTTCATACCGAGGACCCTTGTTTCAAGGTACACCATTCCTAGGTCTCCCATTAAAACAGGGTTTTGCTAAAGGTGAGGGAATCATACTGAATTCCTCCATGTTTCTTTCAATTTCCAGGGTGCTAGTCTTGGCTGCATCTAAAGTTTGTATTAATTTATCTCTCAATATATGCTTTACATTCGGATTCATAGCGGTCATGTAATAATGGAACAAATTGTTCCCAGATGGTTGAGAAGCAGTTGGGATCCTATTCAAGTTCGAGGTAAAGTGTTGATTAAAATTACGAATGTGCTCTCCCTCATGGATGGAGATGGTTGTGAAATCCATGAGTAGGGAAGCCACATCATCCACCCCTTGGAAATGTTTCTTGAATTCTTGGATCATAGTATCCCAATCTGGGATACTATCATTGGGAACCAAGCGATACCATCTCGCTGCTTCACCCTCAAAGGTCCTCACAAAAAGTCTAATGATGACATCAAGAATTTTTATGTCCATAAGTGATAATGCATCATAGAAGTTTTGTATATGTTCTCCAGCACTCAATGTACCAGTTCCACTGAACTTAGGAAGCCTGTTTGGGGCATCCGCAGGTATATCATGAAGAGGTCTGGCCAACCTCAAATGAGTCCTGGGTTGCCATGGCATTGACAATAGAACAACTATGGGAGGAACAACAATAGTTGTTGAAACGATGGGAGAAACAACTAGAGGATTAGTAACTGTTGCTGGATTAACTAAATTTTTCTTTAGTAAGGGGCTTTGAATAGGAGAAAAGGAAGAGGGTGACTCAGTTCGCACTGTACAGGTAACGAGTTTCCCTGGTATCCTAGGTGTATGTGTCTCACTAGTTTTCTTTCGCAAACTTGACTTCTTGTAACCCTGGGGGACACTATTTCCCTAGTCTTAGGATACTTCCTCCCTCCCAGCTTGCAAGGGGCCAAGTAAGTACTTTGAGTACAAGGGGTGTATCACTAAAAATCCTACTCTTTCTAACACAATGTAAATTAACCCAACTAAAAAAAAATCTTTGTTTTTGTTCTTCTCGAAGTGGAAGGTAAGGTATGATAGACTTATAACTTCTCAAATGAGTTCGAACAAGTAAAATCGAAGACTGACAAGGCAAAAGGAAAGGAAAACTCGATGGCATTTATGACTCCCAGGTGCAATCGAAATTGCAAGGAAATTGAACTATAACAAGTACCAACGAAAATTCCAAAGGGCCACTGAAAGACCTTGCCAAAAGCTTGTCAACAAGTAGGAAAAGGACCACAAAAAATTTGGGTCCCATGCTCAGTACAAGCTTGGGATACAAGCAAATCTAAAGTGGTTTGCAAGCTTCCCAGTGGAGTCGCCAGAAAAAGGCTTGTGTTATAAGAAAAATCTGTCTGTTAGGACAGATTCGACCTATCCGACTGTGAAGCCGGTTACAACCTATTTGATAGCTCGGCACGAGGCAAAGACTACACACACCTTAGGTGGTCCTTCACCTGAGGCGGTAATGAAAGGGGAAAAGGAAAGGTGAAAGACTTACAAGAAGTCTTTCTTAGGACCACCCACCTTGGGTGTTGTCCTTCCTTAATTTTCTGGATGGCCAAAATGGCCTGGGGGATGAAAGTTATGGACAGTGGGATGAAAATGAGCTTGCTGATTTTTAGGAAAGAGAACTAAATAAAGCAAACAATGATTTGTTCACTTCCTTAAAGCGTTGGAAAATGTCCCAGAATGGGTCCCCGGGGTAAACCGGTGTCCTAGGTAATTAACCAAGGGATTCCTTGAGTAAAAGGGTGTGAAACAAGGGTGAAAAGGGAGCTTAAAAGCTACATCCAAGTACTTTTAAATGATTGTAATTTGTAAACAACAAGCTATTCAAAGATTTCAAGACAGGGAAACAAGCTCAGAATGGCTTGATACCCCTTGGGGTGATCCGGGAAATGATCCCAGAAGGTTGTTAAATCAAAAGTGGAATGTAAAAGTGGATGAACAACCTTGTTACAAGTTGTTACAGCTATGATATAAGGGAAAGTATTCACAACTTCAATTTTGGTTCGTGGGTGAAAAGGTGGACTGATGAAAGGTTGACTTTAAAAGTATTTTATTGGTCAATTTTTAGTTTTTATCACATGCCTTGGCCACCACACTGTCTTGAAGGTTATCTCGATCAGGAAAACACATCCCAAAACTGTGCCAACCAGTATAAGAAGAGAACTCCTAGCAGACCATGGTGGTTAGGTTGAAGAGTGCCCCATGCAGTTCAAAGAAGCAGGGATTAGCCACTTCTCGTCACTAGCGCTTTCGGGCTCTTAAATCCGCATGGATGGAAGAAGGATACCTGTGAAAAGGAAGAGGCTCAGGACCCCCCTTAAGAGGGTTTTTGTTGAGCTTACCCAAGCAGGGTAGTATTCCAACCGAGCTAAGCTAATCAACTCCTTGACTGTGTGGTACTAAGGAAAGACCACTCGACTTGTACTAACTAGACAACTTTCGAGGGGCTCCTGAAGAAGACTCCCTGGCTTTGACTCTTAATATCCTACAAAGTTGAAATTGCTTAAAATAGAATACCAGGCCATCCACGTGGCAAGGTCACGTCTCGCTTTCACAAGCGTGCCTCCTGGTTACTGAACTTGAAATCTATTTAAAAATATATGCATAAAACAAGTAAATAGATAAGTGACATATATGTCACAGCTAAATAATATATATATGTAAATATCTAATTAGTATAAGTTTTTGTTTTCAGTGTATGGCGCGGACCCTTGAATTGTTTTCTAGTTTTTTTTTTTTTTTCGCGTCGTTTTGCATGTATTTGGCTTGCTGATTTTGCATGGCCCTTTTAGGGACAACCACCTGTAGATTAGTGAGTGAAAAGTGATATAATGAAAATATAGCAAGATTATATAATCACAAAATGACAATTACACCATTCAACCCAAAGGAATGGGTTGAGTCTCTTTGCGAGCGGCAAAGCTGCCATATGCATGAAAGCCTTAACTAACTCATTGTATGGGGATTGGAAATTTAGTGTTTGAAATATAAAAAGTGTGATGGTTATCTACGCAAGTATAAATCATATTTTTAACATGAATTCACAAGTGAACTATTCAAACTATCTACACAAATCAAACATATAAACATTGGTATGTGTACCAAAATTTTTGGAGTGAGTGTGAGTGATAAGTAAAGTGAATATGAGAGTGATTGAGTATATTTACCGATCAAAATATGTGTTTGTCTTCACTTCCTTGCTGGCCCCTTTGCCTCAAACAGGTCTCTAGGTGGTCCCCAACTTCTTAAGAGAAGCAGAATGGGTGATTGGTTGTATCCTTATAGAAAAACAACGAAATTTTAGTATTTATGTATGGAAAAACTGAAATAAATATAATAAAAATTTACACATAAGAAGTATATAACAACCAACTAAGATGGCTGTCCCGTGGGGGGAAATTGACCAAAATGACCAATTTTCCTATTTGAGACAACAAGGTTAATGGTAAGAAAACATAACAGAAATATATAGGAATGAAAAGATAAAGCAAACAAGTATGGACAACCAGCTAAGAGGTCTATTTAAGGGTTCTCTTAAGGGGCCCTAGGACTCCCGACCACTAGCTAAGGCTGAAAACAATTGAATACTTCAGAAAATCTTCACTAAAACACATTAAAAAAATTAAACCAAGTTGTTAGAAGATGAAAGTAGGCAAGTTAAGCCCAACGAAGCAACACCAAACACCTAGCTAACCAATCCCTCCTGGAGATAGCTAACATAACAAGAATTGACCCCTACCCCTCAACCCTTAACCAACAAGTGACACATCCAACAACTAAAATCTAACAAGTATCACACACACAAAGAGTCTTGGAAATTTCAGCAGATCTTTGTTACTATATTCATCCTCCCTTTTTACAATGCCAACCCTCTTATTTATAAAGGAGAGGTGAAGGCTTAGGGTTAGGTCACAAGACACTTGTCACTTTTGGAAAAGTGACAAGTGGACCAACCCTAAAGTACTTTTGTCTTTTTACAAAAAGTAACCTTATCCAATATGCATCTTATCCAAAAAGAATCTTATCCTAAAGAGAACCTTATCCAAAAAGGGGATCAAACCAGATCTAATTTGACCCTTCAATTACATAGTAATACATGTCAAAAAGTAAATCATGCAAGAGTTCATATTACAAAAAGTCATTTTTCATAAAATGAAAAAGCTTGATATGTCACATCACCATTTGCCTTAGGATTTGTGCCATCCCAAAGGATATTTGATTGTTGTCATGTTTTGCAGCTGTAGGTGAGGTGGTTTAGGACAATTCCTGGCCATCCACGACTGTCAGATTCACCGGGATGAAGCCCCAAGGTGTGGGGAATTTGCTGAGTTATTTAGGAGGGAAAGGGGCCTTTGGGATTTGGTCATTGTAAGTAAGGAAATTCCCATTGTTTAGGCACTTTTTAGACCTGATTATGCCCCCTCTTTACTGCTTATAAGTTTCCTTGTCAGCTGGCTGAAGTATGGCTTCGATTTTGGGCTTGTTTCGGTGAGAGGACCCCTTAGAACTGAACCTTGAGAGGCTCTTCCTTTGTACCAAACAACCACAAAAATGTTATTTACCATGCCCATGTTGTATCTCTATCCTCTACCTTTCCACTGCCTTTCGTTTCGCACAAATCCGACTCTCGATGAGTAAGATATGGCCCCAGGAATGTACTTGGAAGGAGCCGACCAGGAGTCTGATTAGGGAAGATTTTGAAGTTGGGGAAAAATTCTGGGCTGGACACCAGAATTTATAGGTTGCTACAGGCCTGCATACCTGTAGCTGAAATAGGTTCTTCTCATATGGCCCAATTCGGCCTCAGAGGCCCCCAATTAGGCCTCTTTCCGACGCATGCTTGTTGGGCCAAGAATGAGTTCTTATCGCTCTGGGACATGTCATTGAAAATATGGGCTGAATTTGCTGAGGCGAATGTCATGGATGCATTTTGTACTTCGCCCCAGTGGTTTCAAATTTTCACGGGCGAAACTCCGCCTCTGTATGGCGAAGTTATAGAATTAAAAGTTCCAGTGACCCTTGGGGGGGGTGGGATTTAAATTATTCTAGATAGTTAAATCATATAAAATAAAATTTGTTAAGAATTTCTTAACTTTATTATGTTTTCTAATAATTATTTTATTATATATATATATATATATATATATATATATATATAATCAAAATTGAATAATAAATTTAAAAAAAATAAATAACAAATTAAATTATATAAAATTAAAACTATATAATAAACTAAATTTAAATTAAAAAAAAAATTAAAAAGCCCCCCCGAGCCTATGCCCCTGGTCGCTCATGTGACCATGCCAAGACCCAATCCGAGCCCACATGGTATTGGAGGAGGTGGTGGTGCTGGGCGGAGAGGTGGTGGTGGTGTTGGGCGGAGAGGTGGTCGTGTGGGACTCGCGTGCTTGAGGAATGGGGTTAGAGCGAGCTGGGGGGAGGGGAATGGGCATAGGCTTGGATAGGTGAGTGGAGAGGTCGTAACTAGGGAGGGAGTGAGTGGAGGATGCATGTTGGGTTTGTGCACAGAGGAGGATGAGAGGAGGAGTGGGGTTTAGGGAGGGCGCAGGTGGTTGCACGTGGGGGAGAGGGGTGCATAGGGACATGGGAGTGAGGAATGGAGGGAGAAAGTGTAGAGGAGAGGAGGAACTCAGGCTGGGGGAACTTGTGAGGGTGCGCGCATGAGCAGGGGAGAGGATATGGGCATGGAGGTGGGATCAGCGTAGAGGTAGAGGGGAAACGGGTGTAGAGGTGCAGGTTGGTGGGGCTTGGAGAGGAGAGGAGGATCTCAGGTTGGTGGAGAGGGAGTGGTGGTGGTGCTCGGGTGGTGGATGGGCATCCAACCACCCCCAAAAATATATTTTTTTTCAAAGTTGGGAATGTGGGTTATTTGGCAATAAAAATGGATGGGAGGTTTTGGGTTCAAACCCCCTGCCCTCCTTTTGAATTTCTAGGAAACTATGGGATTTTATGGGAAAAGGATAAGGGAGAGGGCTGGGGTTCAAAGCCCAGGGTTTTCCAATAGCATGCCCAGACATGCATATTCAACAAATAACTTCATAATTTAAAAATCTAAAGGAGCCATGGAGGCTTGGGCCAGGTGCCCAAGAGGGATTCAAATCCCCTCTCCTTTGCATATTTTGGCACACACATAACTTCTTGAACTCAAAAAATAGAAAATAAAACTAAACTAGCAACCAATACCACACTTGAACTAGGCAAATAAAAACCAGTTTAAAGGCAAAAACTTTATTTCTTCATGCAAGATCTCTACACAACCAACAAATTTTCCTTGGTTTTTGGAACTATGATTGATGGGTTACTTGGTTAACTGTTTGAAGATTGTTGTATGGAAGCTGGCTGTCCACTACAGAGCTACAACTTCTGCCATAAAAAACCTCCCTTTGCTTCCATGAATTCCTATTGCAGAGCTCCCCACCCTTGGCCAAAATGCCAAATGGCTTGAGAGAGGGGAGAGGGAGGAGTTTTGATTTTTTCCAATTTTGCAAAAAAATCAATTTTCCCAAAAACTGCATGAGGTTATGTGCTTTCTCCCCCATTTTCCAATTTTCTAAAAAAATTAATAAAATTTTCCAATTAATTTTTAAATATTTCTTGTAAAAAATGTGCAAGTCAAAGTTTGACTTTGACTCTATTGTTGCTGACTTAGCCCAAAAACGTTGCCCCGTGAGACGGAGTCAGAATCGGACGTAGGGCATGTCATTAGAAAGGTATCAACGAGACTGTATTGAATATGCCATCACCAACCTAAGATAATGCCACCTCATCCCTCAAATTCGGCCTGTAACAGTGGTCACTTAAAACCCCTGACTTGTCGGTGGGCCCACATGACACCAAATCTTGCGAAAGGTGTCAAATCGCCATACGATATCCAATTGAGGAAAATGAGATATCGTCATAAAGGTATCTATGATTGATTTGATGAGGTGACCCTATATTTGTGTTCTAGGGCCATTAATGGTTGTTTTATCTATCATGAAACCCTACCATGCGAGCTGGTGACCCTCCATTGCCCGAAATAATTGATCACCTTGTGATAGCTCTAATCGGGCCATTCGAGCTCGCAATGAGGCAAATGAGAAGTCGTTGGAAAGGTAACTAAGTCTATTATAGCGTGGAATCATTGAATCTATGATTTATAACTCTTTACCCACCAATTTTAAACCCTAAATCACTGCAACCAATTTGGTGTCTGAAAGCAGCCATGAACTTGCGAAAGCTCGTTCTTACCAATCAGGGGTCGAAACCAAGAATGAGATATACTGTTGGAAAAGTATCGCACTGCCCTACATCATGTCTAGGTTTTATTTTCCTTTTGAGACCAGAATTAGACCATGAAGTCACAACTATTGGTTTTGGAAATTCGGGTGATGTTGACTTTGTGTCCCTCATATGGGGTCATATAGACTCGGAATCAGGCTCATGATAGCCCATTGGAAATATTTTTCTGATGCCTACCACATGGAATAATTTTATTACCTGAATCTTGACCAGATTTCATATTATTATTTTCATAAGGACCTCATCACCAAGGGACCCGCCTAGGGATAGGCAAAGGGGACCAATGTTAAAATTCTTGTAAAGTGTGTGTTTAGCTCATGAAACTTGAACTGAACAGCCTTGACATGAGGAAGAAATGTCATGGGAATGTCCACAACTCCCTAAAGGCAACCAAATGATACTCTTTCAAGGGCAGAGGCCACAATAACTATGACCCCCGCCACTGTCTTTGACTGGAACCATAGCACCAAGGGGCGTTTATGGAGAAGTAACTGTGTAAAACGCCATGTTGAGCCCAGAGAAGATTTTTGGGTCAACATACACCCCACCCATCATCAAGGACAAGTAAATATCTAATGGTAATAAAGAGAGTGTCGTTGTTGATGATTTATAGGAGGAAACACAAGGTAAAGAAATAAAATAATTAATAATTTATTTTGATGATCCTTAAAAAGGACCATTGGGAAATAATTTAATAAGATCTGGAAATTAGGATTGGGTTAAATAAGAGAATTAATAAATAATTGATGTGAGGAATAAGAATATTATGGGCACCCCGGATGGGGTGCCACGTAGCGCAACAAGGCCACGTAGTATAGAGCCAGGATGGGCCTTAAATACAGGTCGTCGGATCCCATCCCCTCACCATTAAGGATGGGATCAAGCCCAAGCAACCAGGCCCATGGGATGATTCCTTCCATGTGAATGAAGAGGAAGGATGCACAACGCACTAAGAAGGTAGCCTTAATGGTCGATCCCATCCTATCCATCCTCATGAATATCAACGATTTTGGTCGGGGAAAAACTCATTTCGAGTTTGAACTGTAGAAGCCAGGCATCTCTGAGCTTTGGTGCAGTTATAGAAACCTCATCGTCACTCTGGTCATTGTTTTTCTCATACACATGCTGAGGGAAAGAGGTAATCCCCGCAGGGGCACTTCCTGGTATGCCTTAGATGCTCACTGGAAGAGACAACAAAGATTTGAACGAGCTTTGTCCATGGCTCAGGCGCAACTCGTCCACAAAGACAGGAAGCCCAGAACGCCTCCCATAGCCTATCTAGAGGAATTTTTTTTCAGAAGAACCCATTCAGGCTCCTTTGGAACACCTCCTCTTTACAGTGCCTGACAATTGGAATCCGCCAACGTGCTTTCCGGGGGAAATTACCATGAAGGCCACAGGGAAAACGGACAGCTGCCACAGAGGGCTGACCAATTGGAGGAACTCCCTACTTGCTATATCGAAGAAGAAAGTTCGGAAGACATGGACGTGAAGGTGACAACAAGCACAGGATATTTCTCCTTGGGCATGGGCAACCAGAATGCTCAACGTGGACATAATTGGTCACAGAATTTGGATGAGGAGATGGGAACACAGGGAAGGAATGAGACAGGAGAGACGAAGGAAATCCCACCAGGAGGTGTACTGTCGAAGGATAGCTGCATGAGGGAGGGTGGCATGTCTCCTATGCCACATCCCCTATCCATCATGCAAGAAGAATGGTGTGTCCAACCTCAATTCTTCCACCCGTAGCACCTGGAGCTAATGCTCGAATTGAGGAGCCTGGTGGAGGACCAAATCCATCATGCCATGCTAATCAGAAAGCGTAATGACATGCTCTATGACGCCTACTCCAACATGCCACCCGGACAGAGGTGCTCGACATGTGCACAACCCTTCACGCTGCCAACCATAGCGTGAAAGCAGGGAGGAGATGTTGAAATGGACAACGCAACGACCACTGGGTAATTGTTACAGTTAATGGTTATGGTTAGAATTTCTATTTTGATTAGAGACAGGGCTCTAGTACTGTCCGAGTTTAATTATGTTGTAATTAAAAGACTAAGGAAGTATTTTCAGACTGAGGTTTTCCATATTTCTTGGTTTCCTCTGGGCAGGACAGATGCCATCCCGTTTTTTGCTATAGACTGCATAGGAGGCCGACTGTCCCGGTTTCCGTTAACTCGGCGGGACAGTTGACAGTCCAGGCGTATTTGTATGTTCGAAAGCTAATGCAATAGGATCCATACCTTTTTTACTTAAAAAAAAAAGATTATGGGAAAGAATTCGCTGTTGGGAATTAATTAGATATAAGAAATGGAGAGTTAAAAAAATTTAATTAAATTTTTATATTAATATGAGATTTAAAAAGATAAGGTATGGCGATTTGGAGATAATTAGAATTAAGAATAAAAAAAAATCTTTAGAAAAATAAAATGGTTTAAGAGAACTAGAAAAGGGGGGGGTGTTGATTTGCAAGGAAAATTGTGATAAATATGAAAGGGAGGGTTAGGAGGATAATTAATCAGTTAATTAATTAATGTGAGAATAAAAGATAAAAGATATGGGAAAGGAAATTAAGAGAATGAAAAAAGGGTGAGAGAAATTGTAACTTGTGATAAAGGTGCAAGGGACGATTAGGAGGATAATTAATAAGTCAATTAATTAATGTGAGAATGATACAAGAAAAGAAAATACAAGAATGAAAATGGTGAGAGAAATTGTGAGTAAGAAAGATTGATAGGGGGGAGGGTGGTGGCACCTGATTGAGAGGAGTTAATAAGATTAATTTTTTTTGTTGTAAAATTAGGGGGGTTTGTTGGTTGGGAAAAGGGGATGAAATGAACCAAGGTAAATTAGACAGGCCATAAACCACTAGTGAAAAATGTAATGAATAGTAGGTTCCCATGATTGGCAAAGTTTGTAGCCATCTTCACGATTGAAATTGTTTAGATGTTTTTCAATTTCGGGTGCTTATGGAATGACATGAGATGGTAGAACTGGGAAGAGGCAAGAATATTGGTTTTTTCAAAGAAGATGAGGTGCTTCGAGTTGTGAGAGTGTTCTTCGATTGCTGACTTAGAGATGTGATTGTGGTGAGTGTCAGCGATATGTTCCTTAAGGCGGGCTTTGAAGGATCTTCTTGTTTTGCCAATGTATGATTTTCCACAGGAAGAGAGAATCTACTAAATGCCTTGGCCAAGCATGGGATCATATTTTTCCTTAGCTCTGATCTGAACAATTGTTTAAGGGTTTTATGGGGTTTAAAAAGAGTTTTGATATTCTTTTTAGGCAACAACATAGAGATGTGATCAATAATGCCTTGGATGTAGGGAAGAGAGACCAGTGCAAGCAAAGGGGAAGGAGAAGGAAGGGGGGTTTAGATTTAGGGCGGAAGGAAGAGTGGAAGGATTTATTGATTTGAGCGATAGAGTAGCCATTGGCTACAAGGGCTTTGGTGAGGTGGGACTTCTCATTTTTAAGGACACAGGGAGCAAGGATTCGAAGGGCTCAACTAATTAAAGTTTTAAGAACCGAAGAGTTTTTGGCTGGGTGGTGTTGTGAATGGGCGCGAAGGTATCGGTCCGTGTGAGTCATTTTCCTATAAACTTCATGGGTAAGAGTTCCATCAAGTTGATGCGAGACGAGAACATCAAGAAAAGGAAGAGAGTTATCTATTTGAATTTCGATGGTAAATTGGATTTGAGGGGAAATGATGTTAATATTGTTAAAGAAGGAGTTTAATGCAGGACGACCATGGGGCCACACCACAAAGGTGTCATCTACAAATCTATACCAACATTTCGGCTTTAGTTGAAAGTTGTTTAGGGCTAAAGCTTCAAAATGTTCCATAAAAATTTTGGCAACAACTCGGGATAATTACGATCCCATTGTTGCGCCCTCTGTTTTCTCATAGCAGGTTCCTTTAAAGGTGAAAAAGGTTGGGGTGAGGCAGATTTTGATAAGATTAAACGTTTCGGGATCAACCAGTTTCAAAACAAGATCAAGATCTTTTAGAACTGAGATTTTGGTAAATAAAGAAACTACATCAAAGCTCACCTTTACATTTCTCTACCTGTTATGGTTTTGTTTATTTTTGTAGTCATCTCATTTTGTACTTATTATCTTAGATTTATACTTAATTCATTTTCTGCATTTGGTAGAGTACCAATAGACGTTACTTTTTCATTCCCACAATGAACCGATCCTAGATGTACTTTCTAATTCCATTGATCTACTTAATGTGGTCATTTGTTGTACATCAATAATATTTTCTTATCTCATCTTACCATTCTTTTCATTTATGGTTAGTCAATGCTCTGTTTTGATCCTTTTGACGTAGAAAAATGATTGTATTACAAATAAAATGTTGGATCAGATTGTTGTTTGTTTTAACATGTTATTTCAGGTGGTCAGACATGCCATCATGGTCAAAGTGCATAAATTCCTACAGGCTATTATTATGGAAATCCCTGAAAACAAATATCTTTTGTTGTTGAGAAGGAAGAGAAGTGAGATGACCAACCATAATATATATATATTACATTGAATAAGCATCTCATATTGAGAACTCTCTCCAATAAAGTGGTTATGCTTTCTTGTATGCCAATGAAGGTTGAGAAACACTCGTTTCATTCACTACAAGAAATCCCCTGTAATTTATTAGGTACAATTAGAAAATATGAAGGATATGTTCCAGTTTCATAGTTATGAATGAAAATCATCTTATCATTAAGTGGAAGACTTTCTTGATTGACTAATTTCTATTATTGTAAGATACTAACTATTCCATAAATCTTTATATTCATTCGTATTAACTTGTGGGAATCTTTATATACTCTGACAGAAACCATTCCCAAAACATGAGGCCTACAATATAAGAAGTAAAGGTTCTTGCACCATTTTAGTTTATACTCGCTAACCTCCTCTTATCATTATAGGTTAAATCTATTCAAGTTGACTTAACTTGGACATTTACTTGGCAGTAAATTGTAATCCTACAACCTGACATAAACTGCACTTGCAATTCCAACTTGAAAAATCTCCCTATTTGTGTTGCACTGCTTCTTGTCTTAACATCCAAGCATGTAATATCACGGTCATGGTATTATCTATGCATTGCAAGAGCATATGAGTGCATAAAATATCTCTAAGATCCGGTCCTAACAATTTTCTACCATCATGCAGCCAAATCTGACATGGTCGAACTGTCATTTGGGTCCTGCCTAACAAAGTTATCTGCAATTATTCATTAGTTTTTGCTCATCTAATTTAAATGGAGAGTCTGCATAGATAGTTGCTTATATACACTACTTTGACAAGGACTAGTTTGGCATAGAGAAAATTCTGTTTAGACATGATCTCATCATCTTTATGTAAGGAGAACCCCAAATTTGAGAATCCCAAAATTCTGATCTCTTTTCTGGATTTTGGGCCTGTCATTTCCTTGTATAGGCTAAGAGAGGGTTCTAAGTTTAGAAAAATCTAAGAAGTAGGGGAAGGAAAAAAGGAACGATCCTCACAAGATTTAGAAACTCCCATTCTCTATGGCTCTTTTGATGCTACAACAAACATGGATCCTAACCTCTGTGAGACTGGGGGACTCCGCATTTTCTCCCCATCTCACATCATCCTTAAAATGTGGACTTGGATATAGGAATAACAATCAAGCTTCAAGCTAAGGTCAAGGAAATATTGTAAAAAGTGAATGAGATGAAAAACTAAAAGATGACAAGTTCAAAGAAATGGAAAAATGTTATTAAATAATTAGAAATGAAATTAAGACCCTTATGTTTGTTCCTTAGGTTCTTCAATTCACTAGCTGAAAGTAAAACCTGTAGAAAATATATAAACCTAGCATCAATCCATCTTAACCCCGGATCCATCAAGCATGAGAGGGATCAAATCAATGCTCCACCAAGTATCGGAGACATGGGAGCGAAGAAACAAGCATGGGGGACATGTGGAGACACCAACCAATTTTTAGGTAAATTCTTGGGGGACAAGGGGGATGACGAGGTCCCTAGCATGGGGAGTGGGGTCTCTAAATATATAAAACTAAAAAAAAAAAAAAAATGATAAAATCCCAACAATAACAATTCATCCCATGCAAATTCATCATTGTGTAGTGTAAATACTAAATTCAAATTTGTGAATGACAAAAATGTGATTTAGATTTGGATTCAAAATTGAAATATTGTATACATTGATTCAGATTTATCATTCTACGATTTAGATTTGGATTCAAAAATGAAATATTGTATACATTGATTCAGATTCATCATTCTACAATCTAAATAGTACTAAGCCAAATAATATATACTGAAGTCTGAAATAGTAAATTGAAATTCAATACTAAGGTATCAACAACAAATTTTTTTTGAAAGCGGACCCCATTCAGTACAAATGCATACTTCGACAACATCATTGCAATTACAATTTAGTTGTCACTGCCACTTACTTTCATAAGCTTTAGCTTAATTCTACAACTCATATTTTTCATCAAACACAAATCCCCATTTTTAGCCAAAACCCATGGCCATACAGGCTCCACCCCATGTTGAACACTGTTATGGCCATGCCAAGGATGAATGTTTGTTTGTGTACTAGTGAATAAAATCGACAGAACCTAGACACCATATAATTAATTGGGTTTTGGAAAATTCTGAGTACTGTCAAAAACAGTTTCTCTGATGATAATAGATGTAAGTTTTTCATAATGGATAATTATTAGACCGCCATAATTATTCAAACATTTTCTACCCAATACATTTAAAAAAATATGCATTTACACTTGAAACTAAGAACAAGACGAGATATTGACACTCACTGCCAATCAATAACACTATCTTTAACTAGTATTGTCCCTAACTCAATCAACATTGTACCAAAGGGGCATAAAGAATCAAATCAAGTCAAGCAGTGAAATAATCAAATGTTTCTTGACAATCTATTTGGCAATCTCTTGTTTATAGCTTGTCCAAACTAAAAGGACGATCTTTCATAAAATCAGTGTACGTTGTAGGTCTATTTGTTGTACCTCTCACATCTTAATATGCTCAATACTGGTTCCTTGGATGGATTAAATTTTCAGAGAGACAAGAATCGACAGGTTGATGAGAGATTAAAGATTATAATGTTTATAAATTAGGAACAAGAGGTCAAGAAACATCTGTGCGGTGAAAACCTAAGAAACATACTTGATTTATCTGTGTCAGGTAATGCAAAGCTGAGAGAATAGGTCTAAAACAGGAATTAGGAGCATGGAGAGAAGGGAATAAAAAAAACTATATCGATGTCCCCTCATGACCAAAGAAATCTCAGTGGGACTTAAGTATACAGTCAATACAATTAGCATAGAGATATTAAATCAAATATTGCTCTATTTATTTTCATATTCATTCACTCTTTAGAACGATTCCCTTTGGATTTTAATCTTTGCAAGAGTTAAGCACGCAAATTCAATCTATCAAGATTCAAATCTAGCTCTAAATTATTTCTTTTAACCATTTCTTTCTGTTGGAAATATGGCTACAACAGAGATGACGCAGATGATCAAGGTTGTCATTGATGG
>ML788848.1:169599-188087 GCA_009831015.1 Picea engelmannii
AGGAGCACTAGATCTCATGGTCAAGTGTTAAATGTTAATCAGACCTTTAGGTCTAGACATCAGCCCAAGGAGGGGCCTTTGTAAAAAATAATCTCATGTATAAAGCATTTTATTTCTTAATAAGTATAAATAGAATATATGCTTAGTGGTAGGTGTCAATGAGGTTTGAGTTAATGTAACAAATCCCTAAATAAAGGGAATGACTTGATAGGTTAGTTGCAAGATTATAGTTAAGAGTGAGTGAGTCATAAGTGAGTGTTTTCAAAAAAATAGAAGTTGTGACCTGAATCTGTGTTCGTGTGCATATTTGTAGGGTTCAGTTAGATAGGAAGTTAGTGGAAGCTAAAGAGGCATTGTTTTGTAATTGAATTGGAGAGAGTCTCGAGAGATATAGGAATAGAGGGACAGAGAGAAATGGGAGAGGGTGAGAGCTCTCGAGAAAACATGTACAATCCTATTGTTAATGGAAAAATAAATTCACGATATTGGGTGTGTAATGATTCTTTACATTCTGTATGTAAATGTTTAGATAATTCTAGGTAAATGACTATAGTTATGTGTATCGCTACAGTGTGAAAATAATCCCTAACAGAGGAGGACTGGGCAGAATCTCTGCATATGAGATTCCAGTCATTAAATGAACTTGGGTAGAACCTCAGGGTTCCAAGTTTTGTGAGATGTTTTCTCAGACTTTGTGTACTTTTGGAGAACTTAGTAACAGAGGTCTCTCGAAGGACGAGAAGGAAAAGGGTTCTAACAAGTGAGGATGCAAAGAGGAGTAGAAAGAGATTAGTGGTATAGGGAGTCTCTGTGGTTTGACTAAGAAATAGATTGACATACAAAAAATGGTCCACTTTGGATAGACGAGAAGTAAGATTTGAAACCGCGAGAAGGCAATGAGTGCTGGTATGGGAACCTACAATCGACTAAGCATTTCCAGAAGCCCTAGAACTTGGAGGTAACCCTCAGAGAGAAGAAGAATGACCTATGTACAATTCAAAGGTGAAGGTAAAGCATCAGCTCTAAGTTTTTGAAATGGCGGACAAGGGATTATTGTCTTGGACGCAGAGTTCACTAAGTGTGAAACGCAAGTCACAGACAGATATATGAAAGGCCAAGTCAATGTGACTGGGCATATTTGTATAGATGAGAATTAGTACTTGAATCGAACGGTGATCTTCAAATCGATGAGAATATCGTGTTAAAGCCAATGAAAATATGGTTGTAGGAACTCTGTCGTTTCTATTGTTAGGATGTAGAGTGTTTGAGTATGGTGCGTAGAAGCAACTGAATGAATTATAAACATAAATCGTGTGCTTTTTGTTTATTGGTATAATGATTCAACGTTGAAAATGGATGCTTCCTATGAGTTCCTAGATTGATCGAATGGTGGAAAGAGATGGAAGGATGGTCAAGAGGTTGACAAGGACTTCCAATGCCGATGTGGAAGTTAAGATTGATGAATGCAAGAGTTGAGAGCCAAGGGATATGTGTTGAAGTCACATAGTGTGTGAAAGAGTCGAGGATAAGAAACTTTTCCATGTTGTTGTTGAGTCGAGAGTGATAGCCCTCGAGGCATATAGGAGAGTCGTGTGGATGGTAACCAGGTGCTTAAGTGATGATAGCGCATGATTTGAAAAGAGGTCTTCATATAATGGGGAGTGTCCAGAGTTTAGGTGCTTGAAAGGTTAAGTATTAGGGTCAAGCCAGCATTGGTGGAAGAGTGAGGGTTAGAGAAGGTCAATAGTGTCTTCTTTCTACTTGGTTAGAGGTTTTGTAACCTAAAAGAGTGTGCCAATAATATATCATACTAGGAATGATCCTCATGTAAGGCAAGCTTTAGGGAGGAGCCTGCTATCAATTGGTATCAGAGCAGGAATGTTATTGAGAAGGCAAGAAGACAAACATGCAGTCTGTAGAGGAGATTTATTAGTTAAGTAGTGTTGCATGTAAGAGAAGAATAGGCTTGTAGATTGAACAGTGAGGTATCTAACAGATATATCTACTTTGGGAGGAGTGTATGCATGCAAAGGAAGGAGAAGGAAAATTTCAGTCGAGATATTGAAGCTGAAAAAAAGTGTGGGAGTGGCCATAGAAATTTGGCAGTAGCAAGCTTTTGAAATCTTGGGAATGGTCTTTGTTTTTAATATCATTAATATGAAGGTAACAATAATTAATGAGGCATCTCAGAAAGAATTCATAGTCTTTGAAGACAATCATGAAGGAAACAGGTAAAGGCTTCTGAGTGGAAGTGAAGTGTGGCCAAGAACCTAGTATTTCAATTGATGGTGAAATACAATAGGACAGTTGTGTTCTCAAGAGCAGATGAGTTGTGAGTGCAACTCATAGAAGAGTGAAAGAAAACTCAATCAGATGACTATTAAGAGTCATAGAAGAGGTTCAGAAGGCAGACACAAAAGGAAGACAGAATATGCCAAGGCAAATGGCATATGTAGAAGAATGGATGATGAAGAGTATGAGAGGGAGAAGGTTGAGATAGAAGTTCATCTAGGAGTACTGATGGAACTTTTACAGAAGGAGGAGGAAGACCAAATATGTGGTTTCCTCATGAGAATAAAGTTGAAGTGGCATAAGCTATAGAAGAAAAAAGAGCAACTGAGAAATGCTCAATAGGAGGATGAGATGCTCTAGGGAAATGAGTATCTGGGAGAAGACTTGAAGACTGAAACTTCAAGTGAGTCCAAAAGGTTTCAATGTTTTAAATCTAATATTTTGTGTATGTCTGCAGGTACAATGAGTGAAGGGGGATAATTTGTTGATGTTGTCATACATAAGGAGGAAGTTAAATAGAATCTAAATTCAGTTTTGGAAGAAAATGGGACAGTTGGGTCTCATGTACATGCACATACACAACCGAGTGAAACTAATGGTTTCCAACCAATTGTGCAAGATGAAAACAAGGAGGGCTTGGCATATAATGATGACCAAGAACTGAAAGAGGAGGATAGAAAGAATTCATATGTTATTCTTGAGAAAGCTGAGGAGAAAGATAGTGAGGATTTTCTAAGTCTTATACAAGACTTGGAGCAGCCAAAGAAAGATTTGATGATTGGACCATCAAATGAGACCATTGGGTCTTGTAGTTTTGAAATTGACAATTTAAGTTTGTTTGAAGGAGTTGCAAAAGGCAATCCATCTCTTGGAGTTGTCTTAAATGAACTAGAAGATTGTCAAATAAAGTATGATGAAGAGAGTCTTTCTGATGAAGACCAAGAAGAGTTGTTGCAACAAAAGAAATTCACATATTTCTTACTTCATAAGGATAGCATCCTTGAGGAAGATGAGACAATCATGTCTCGTATGAAAGAACCTATTGATATTGGGAACATGGAGCAATTGGTTTACTTAAATAGCCAAGAGAAGACTATTGGAAATACATTTGGGACTGTCACAGAAGTAGAAAATCATAATTCTATTTTGATAGAGGCAGAGAAGAGTTGTGTTGACCCTGAAAGGAAACATATTGATGAATGGTTTGAAGAGAATGAATGTTTGAAATATTGGCTGAAAGTATTTGAGAAAGAAGAAGAAGTTGTAGTTGATGAAGGAGAAATGTCTCATGTTGTAAGAGAGACAAGAACAAATACTGGTTCACAATTCTATGATGTGCTAACTAGTATGCAAGAAGGATTGATTGATTATGTTGCTGCAAATAGAAAATTGAGAGACAAATTACTTTTTGAAAGTAAATTTGCAAGCAGAGAAAATGAGAAGGATATTGCAGAGGGAGATGCTTATCAAAGCATACAGGAAGTAAGGGTGGAAGCAGTATCAAGAGAAATATCTACAACAATATTTTCAATAGAGGTTGAAGCAAGGAAAGATGGAAAAGGAAATCAACAATTTAGTGATGAACGGATAAAGTGCAGCAGAATGCTATGGAAAAGTAATGAAGATCAGATTAGCTTGCAGAAGAAAACTGAATTGGAGAAAGCCATAGCTGAATTATGGAACCTAATGCAAATGCCTAAGGAAAGATACAACAAAATTATATAAGTAATCTACTGCATAAATGATTGGAAAGTGAAGAACATTGAAAGTGAAGGCAGTGGAGCTCTACAATACAAAGTTTGGAAGCCTGAAAGATTGCAGTTGGAGGAAAGATGAAGATTGAAGATTCATGATCAAGAGATCATGTTCTTATTTTACCTTGGGAGTTTGATGTAGGAGCACTAGATCTCATAGTCAAATGTTAAAAGTTAATCATACCTTTAGGTCTAAACATCAGCCCAAGGAGGGGCCTTTGTAAAAAAATATCTCATGTATAAAGAATTTTATTTCTTAATAAGTATAGATAGAATATATGCTTAGTGGTAGGTGTCAATGAGGTTTGAGTTAATGTAACATATCCCTAAATAAAGGGAATGAATCGAGAGGTTAGTTGCAAGATTATAGTTAAGAGGGAGTGATTCTTAACTGAGTGTTTAAAAAAAAATAGAAGTTGTGACCTGAATCTGGGTTCGTGTGCAGATTTTTAGGGTTCTGTTAGATAGGAAGTTTGTGGAAGTTGAAGAGGCACTGTTTTGTATCTGAATTGGAGAGAGTCTCAAGAGATATAGGAATAGAGGGATAGAGAGAAATGGGAGAGAGTGAGATCTCTCAAGAATACATGTACATTCCTATTGTTAATGTAAAAAGAAATTCACGATATAGGGTGTGTAATGATTCTTTACATTATGTATGTAAATGTTTAGATAATTCTAGGTGAATGAATGTAGTTATGTGTATAGCTACAGTGTGCAAATAAGCCCTGACATAGGAGGATTGGGAAGAATCTCTGCATATGAGATTCCAGTCATTAAATGAACTTGGGTAGAACCTCAGGGTTCCAAGTTCTCTGAGAAGTTTTCTCAGACTTTGTGTAGTTTTGGAGAACTCGGTAATAGACGTCTCTCGAAGGACGAGAAGGAGAAGGGTTCTAACAAGTGAGGATGCAAAGAGGAGTAGAAGGATATTAGTGGTATAGGGAGTCTTTGTTGGTCGACTAAGAAATAGATCAACATACAGAAAATGGTCCACTTTGAACAGACGAGAAGTAATATTTGAAACCGCGAGAAGGCAATGAGTGTTGGTCTAGGAACCTATAGTCAACTGAGAATTTCTAGAAGACCTATAACTTGGAGGTAATCCATAGAGAGAAGAAGAATGACCTATGTACAGTTCAAAGGTGAAGGTAAAGCACCGGCTCTAAGTTTTGGAAATGGTGGACAAGGGATTATTGTCTTGGACGCAGAGTTCACTAAGTGTGAAACGCAAGTCACAGACAGATATATGAAAGGCGAAGTCAATGTGACTAGCATATTTGGATAGACGAGAATTATTACTTGAATCGAATAGTGATCTTTGAATCGATGAGAATATCGTGTTAAAGACAATGAAAATATGGTTGTAGGAACTTTGTCATTTCTATTGTTAGGATGCATCGTGTTTGAGTATGGTGCGCATAATCAACTGAATGAATTATAAACATAAATCATGTGGTTGTTGTGTATTTGTATAATGATTCAACGTTGAAAATGGAATCTTCCTGTGCGTTCTTGGATTGATCGAATGGTGGAAAGTGATTGAAGGATGGTCAAAAGGTTGACAAGGACTGCGAATGCTAATGTGGAAGTTAAGACTGACGAATGCAAGAGTTGAGAGCCAAGGGATATGTGTTGAATTCACATAGTGTGTGAAAGCACCGAGGATAAGAACCTTTTCCATGTTTTTTTTGAGTTGAGAGTGATAGCCCTCGAGGCATAGGGGAGAGTCTTGTGGATGGTAACCTAGCGCTTAAGTGATGATAGTGCATGATTTGAAAAGAAGTCTTCATATAATGGGGAGTGTCAAGAGTTTATGTTCTTGAAAGGTTAAGTATTAGGTCCAAGCCAACATTGGTGGAAGAGTGAGAGTTAGAGAAGGTCAATAGTGTCTTCTTTCTACTTGGTTAGAGGTTTTGTAACCTAGAATAGTGTGCCAATAATCTAGCATACTAGGAATGATCCTCATGTAAGGCAAGCTTTAGGGAGGAGCCTATCAACCGTATATGGACATATCCAAGGACGAGGAGGGGAGATCTGCTAACACAAGATGTCTCCAAATTGGAAAACTTTGAATATGAGACAAAATGTAAGTTGCACGCTCCCAACTTGGTTGTTTAGGTTTGAAAGAAGAAATCAAGAAATCCAAAAAGGAACCAGTGAAAGACTTTCTTGTGGTATCTAGTTTCTGATGCACAAAGGTCTTGCCTTAGGGTCCCTGAACTGCCAAGATTGATAAATTATAAAACTGAAGAGTTGTAGTAAACTAGAACCTGTATAATAAAACTAATTAATAAATCTGGGTTTGAAAAAGAAATAAAGAGGCCACACCGACCCCGTGGACTGGTTACCCGTCTCTGATTTCAGATCCTAACGCTACCTTAGAAGCAAACTGTAATGCAACTTGATAGATAAATCATAAACATAGGACAAATTTAAAAAGAGATAGCATTGGATTGCAGCTCAATAAACAGGTTGTTGCATGGGTGAAAAAACAATTAGAAAATGTATGCAGTCGCTATAGACAGTGACGATGTAGATAACATACGTGTTCTTCATTTTGAGTGTAAGCCACTTCAAGGGCTCCACTTGGTGTAGCAGCCCATACCTACATTTAATGACATCAAAACTACAATGAGGTTTGTGCACCTTTTTATTTCCAAAATGACACAAGTATATCAAGAAACCTTCCTCACCTTCACTATGTTGTCTAAAGAGGATGACAAGAGAAACTGGTCACAACAGAGAAGAGACATTATAACTAATGTGTGATCTATAAGGGTTTGTATACATTGAAAAGTTCCTAGGTCCCAAACCTGTGAATTTGTTTACACAGTCAAATAGAGAATCATCTGAAATTGGAGACATACTTCATTTTATAAAATTGCAGGTGCATGAAAAGCATCAAAGCTGGAAAAGAAAACAATATTTATTCATATTTCTATTATTTCTAAGCCAAACCAGTTGAAGGATTTTTTTTTTATCTTACTTCGTAAACAAATAAAAAAAATGGACAAGAAGCAAAGAAACTTACCCTTGTTTTTCCATGGAAGCGGAGTAAAGTCTGTCTTCCACTGAGACTAATGAGACAACAGGCAACATGTGCCTTGTGAGGGAAGCTGCACGTTCAAAGGGATTGGTTGCAGAGTTAAACTTCCATGCCAAAACTGTGCCATCCTGTGGAATGGAAAGTCAAAAAAATCAGCAGGGCTATAAAATGTGATAGAAGCATAGATTTTACATGTCACATAGATGATTACAGAAAGGAACGCAATAGACTTACTTGTGTTCCAACAAAAAGCATTTGATCAGTGACAACTAGGGCATGAACTTGTCCTGGAGGGCCATCTAAATATAGCTCTGTTGAGCTGGGATTATTCCAAGCCTGGAGCATAAATCCACTGTGTTAGCTTAAGAAAATTGCTCTGTTAAAATTCTAAAACTAAGGTTAAGCCTGCTAAATTACCCTAACAACATTAGGAACGCGAAAAAAAATCCATGGACCTTCATTGAGAAGGCATCCAACTTCATGGACGTTGTCTAAGGGGATATTTGTACCCTGTTTAAGAAAGAAGATGGTAAGCTTCGATGAAGATATTAGAAGAGAGGAGAGCAGTTGAGAGTAAGTAAAATTTTGAAGTGCCTTCCCTGTCTGGCAATCCCAGACTATAAGCTTGTTGTCTTGACCAACATAATAGAGTTTGGTAGTGCCTGAATGGGAAGGAAAAGCAATCCCTCAAATAGGCTGCGGTGAGGAAGTAAGAAAGTCTTACGTTATCAAATGAATTTTACGCAAAGAAAATATGGAAACCAAGAAACATGACATATAGTAAGAAAACCAGAAAACAACCTTCTCAAATGAATATGCAGAGAAAATAAGCAAACCAAGAGTACGTAGAGGGAATAAGGAAACCAACAATATGCAGAGAAAATAAGCAAACCAAGAGAAACGAAGAATATGCATAGAAAATAAGGAAACCAAGAAACAACCTACCTTGTTATCATGGCCGACAAGATTAGTAAAAAAAGTGACATCGAAACCTCCAATAACATGGGAGTGTATATATTTGCAGTCATCTATTGTGTTCTTTCAATTTCCTATGAGCCAGTAAGTGCATGCTTTCTGAATTTTTTTTGGTGAATCCGACCTTTCCCCCGTCTGTCTTTTCCATATCTCTTTGCAGTTTTGGGTGTATGAGTTTGAGCTTCTTTTATTTCCTTCTATGGTTTTTTCTGACACGGCTTCCATGTCCATGTCCATATCCATGTCTTCTAGTGAAGGAAAAACAAAATCAAATCTAATCTGTCGATGTCTTCTCCTACCTTTCCCCCATCTGTCGATGTCTTCTCCATATCTCTTTGGAGTTCCAACCCTTTTGCAGTTTTGGGTGTAGGAGGATGAGTTTGAGCTTCTTTTATTTCCTTCTCTGGGTTTTTGTGATTATGGAATGTTCTTTCCTATATATGAGTGTATTCCACTCATGCATTGTATCATATCAATCATATTGATCATCATTGTATCAATCATCATTCATTGATCTTCTCATTGGAGTAGTGTGAATATATTTTCTCATTCTTCCATATTGAATCTCTTGTCCTTTCTTGATAAGCTTTGTTTGTACTTGTTCGAGCTAGATCTCATATGCAGGATTCAATGAAACATTGACATTCCAAATGTGCACAGATCCAGACTATCTCCCTTCCTTCTCTGCTCATTTCCCTCGACATTGAAATCATGCCTCTTGAGCGTGGTCGCTCTTGCAGGGGTATTGATTCCCAGATATATCTTCTTGGTCGAGGAAGAGGCACCAATTTCCCTTTAATCAAGCCAGTGCAACCTCCCTCTCAGGAAACCCATTCTGTAGCAGAGCAGGGTATCGATACCAGCACAATAGGGGAGATTTGGGGTTGTGCGGTCATTGAGGAGGCCCCGCCTGCTCTACCTCTTGATCTTACCATACACTTGGGCTTGTCCCGTCAAGAGCACACAACCGATGCAACAAGCCATGATTTTCTAAACACTCCACCAGAAGGTCATTGGGGATTTCCAATCATTGAAGATGCTCCCCCTGTGATTCCCCTTCATGAAGCAATTCGAGTTCTGAAGGAGACCCCTGATTATTCTTTGCTTCACTTCTCCAAGGAGCATCTTAATTTGATCATGGATATTCACTAAGATGTCGCAGACCAGATGTTTAAACAGGAGCACATCAATCCCCAGCTGGACCTTCTTTTTTATGGTCTATCAGGCGAGCTTGCTTCCAACCATTGTCTGGTCTGTCACCAACCCTTCAATTTAGTTTCGACCTAGCACCAACACACCACTGGAGGTGAAGATCATGATTCTACTAGTGCTTGATTCCTTTGGTTTTTCTCATGTTTTTGTTTTTTCTTATAGCTCTTTAGGAAAATTAAATGGCTTTCTAGTCATCTTTGTATATTCAGATACACTGTGATCCATCTAGTTCCATGCATAGAGATAATATGATTTTTCCAAGAACCTGAAGACATCTATGGTTTCCACTTTTTGGCAAGTTGGGCCCTAGGTTTCAAAGACTAGGTAATATCTTCAGTTCTTAGAGGCAATACATATTTTATTTACCAAAAAAAAAAGTATGGAGGATAGTGAGGAGGGAGAGTAGAGTGCAAAAAAAGAAAAGTGGATAAGTATAAAGTGTGGAGAGTGGAGAATGAAGAAAATGGAAAAATGGCTAAGTATGGGACAATGTCATTATGTAGGTCACAAAAGTCAGAGAGGGTCATTCTATAGAATGGGAGACTGCAGACCTGCATACCTAGAGATGTATGGAGAAAGGGTGAGGAGGTTCGCATCAAAATGTGAAATACACCTAAGGGAAATGGGGTGAGTAATTCCACAAAGAATATGAGACTAAATATGGCATGAAGAACCAAAAAAATAAGAATAAATGTTATTCCAAGAATCTAATAGAGGTTCCAAGAAAATAGACATGGTTCTGAAAATGAGCATGGTTCCAAGAAAATCTTAATTCCAATAAAAATTAATTGTGTTGCACATGGAAAAAATGGTCCTTGGAAGATTAGACAAATTTGTGGATATCTTGAGCATATGGACTCAAATTTTTAATCTGTAAAATGTGTAATAAATTTGAGACCGAGGGTTACACAATGAACTGATAATCTACCAAAATATTCTTCTTCTAATATTGATTTTTTTTTTGTTATTACAAGAGCGAGAAGTCTAGTTAATAAAAAAATTTGATCAATATCTTGTTGATTAAGGTTGGTTGTCATTGATGTCAACCCTTGAAGAAATCCCCATAGCACGGAGGTTTGGGTAATGAACCCAAGTTTGTTTGATGTAAAGGTGACTCATTATTGTCTTGTCATGGTTGATAAGAAGTAAAGATGGATGAACTCCAAAGTGGTCCCCTTATGGTGAAAGCCCTCACAGGAAGACGCTTTGCGGAGTGAGACAACCCATGCTTAATCGTGGAATAATGAGATGAAGGATAGTGAATTTTTTAGTGAAACTATCCTAGATGCATATTTCTTTTCATTCCATTTCTGGTGGTATGTGGAACGTCACATAACTCCTCACGGTTAGAGAGTTATGGCCATGTGAAGTTGGAGAACCCAGGTTTGGGTAATGGACCCAAGTTTGTTTGATGGATAACAATATGTGTTTTCATATATTTTTAGGAAATACTATTATATATGGATAGTACATGCCATGCCATTTCTGTTGGTATGTGGAACGTCACATAACTCCTCACGGTTTGAGAGTTTTGGCCTTACGAAGTTGGAGGACCCTCATATGTTGGCTTGAAGCCCCAAAAGGTCAAAGTAGTCAAGGTGGTTTAAGAGATTTTAGAAGGTAAACAATAAAGTGAAGTGATGAGTGTACTATAATTCAAAGTGAATACAAAATAAATTATTTAAATAATAAATTTAATGGATAAATTAGAAGTGGGTTAACCCTAAAATAAGGAAGGAGGGCAAAGTGACCTAGAAGATGTTTTTAAGGAAGCTACTTGGAGAGTATAAATAAGAGACAAGGCTCTCTGATTTGAAACAAACTTGAGCATATTGAATACATATAGGTTTCTAAGGTAAACAAAGGATATATAAGCCAAATTTCTGAGGGAAGGTGAAGAAAAGAAGGCCGGAATTCAAGGAAGGATAAATTCTTTTGATGATGCTTTCTAAGGTATGTTATTTACAGGTCATCTCACCATTTTCGCAAGAAATTTTTTTCTAGAATGATTCAGACCGTGAAATTTCTATAAAGTTGAGGAAACATATCCAAGTATATATGGTAAAAAAATTAGCTTTTATTTCATTGTATTTTTGGAGTTACACTCCATGGAAAATAGGGTTTGTGGCTAGTCCTGAAACTAGTCAAAAACAAGTGTTTCGGTTAAAAACATCATAACTTCTTCATAACAGATCCAACTTTAGTGAGACCAAATTTTTTTGGTTATATTAAAGTCTTTAGTAGGCTTTGTAATAGTTCAGATCGATTCAACAAACATTTTTTGCGAGGCACACTCTACAAGGTCACTCTCTAGAATAAGCCAAAATTCAGAAAGGTATGCCATTTTTGCTATAACTCCTTTTCTGAGAGGTTCCAAGTAGTGAAACTTGGAGGAATTGCACAAAACAAACTGAAGAACATTGTTTATCAGTTTCATATCTTTATTCATTACAGGTACAAAGTTATGATTATTTCAAGTTAGGGTTGCTGACTGATCCAAAACTAGTCATGTGAGACTAAAGAAAATTTTCATGTAAATGCTAGTCTCTTGTTGTTTAAAGTTAAGGAAGGTTTGCAGGCATGTGATCATATACACTAGGTCTATTACAAAGTTACAAATCATATTTCGATGATGAAATTGATGAGGGATTTTGGTTGAGGTACAAGTTGGGTACATGGTTGATACAAGTAGTTGATGAGTTGGCACATACATGAGGTGTATAGTTGATGATGTTGGTACATATTGATGAGTCATAGTTGATGAGTAGTTGAAACATGATTGGTACGTGGTACATGGTTGGATGCACTTGTTTATGGTACAAGTTGATTAAAGGTTGTTTGGTACAGGTTGGTGCATGGTTGATGCACTTGTTTATGGTACAGGTTGATTACAGGTTGATGCATGGTTCAAGTTTATTGGTACAAGTTTACAACGGTATATATCACATTGATAGTGTGATAGTGGTTTCATCATTCTACTTCTACTTCAGGGTGGTTGGACAGGGCAAGGACATGTGGTTGTAGTTGGAGAACATAGGGGGTTGTAGCCTCCTTCTGGTTGTAGCCATAGAATTGTGGAGTTGGAGCTTCCCTCAGGTTGTAGCCTGAGAAACTAGGGGGTTGGAGCCTCCTTCCAGTTGCAGCTGGAAACAAAGGAAGTTGGTGCTTCCAGTGAATGTAATTCTTCAAGACATATAAGAAAAAACATTCGTTGGTTTTCTCCCACTTTGGGTTTCCATGTAAAACACTGGTGTATTGTGTATGTGTATTATTGTTCATTGCTTATTTACTCTACAGTTATTGGATGATAATGCTACATTGATATAACACTTGGATTATATGGTTAAAAATGATTAAATTTCTCTATTACTGATTCACGCCCCCTCTCAGTAATCCAACAATTGGTATCAAAGCAGGTTCCTTTAGAAATCAGTTTAATCACTGAAAGGTAGATCATGGAGAGCAACAACTTGTACAAAAATGGAATACCACAGTTTGATGGACAGAAGTATGTTTTTTGGAGCATAAGGATGAAGACATATATACAGGCACAGGGATTTCAAGTTTGGCAATCAATTGTAGATGGATACAAAACACCAACAGTTCCACCAACAAATGACAAAGCAGTGAAACTTGGTGAGAATAATTCCAAATCCAAAAATGCACTTTTGAATGGTCTCAGTGATACGGTATTCACCAAAGTTGCACATTGTAAATCCACTAAAGAGATTTGGGACAAGATTCAAAATATTTATGAAGGAGATACAAAGGTCAAAGAAGTAAAGCTTCAAATTTAYAGAGGTCAGTTCGAACAACTAAAAATGAAGGAAGATGAAAATATTGCAGCCTACTTCTTATGAGTCAATGAAACARTGAATGAAATCATAGGATTGAGAGAAGAAATGGAAAAATCTGTAATTTTTAAAAAGGTACTAAGATCTCTTCCCATGAGATTCAACCCTAAGATATCAGCACTAGAAGAAATATCATATCTAAACTCAATAAGCATGGACGAACTGCATGGAATCTTCACAGCATATGAAATGAGAACTGAACAGGAAAATCCAGATGTTAAAGAAGCAGCCTTCAAAGCATCCAAAAGATCAAAGAAAAAGAAACAACAACAAGAAGAATATAGCAGCAACAGTGATGTCTCAGAAGATGATGAAGAAGTGGCTAACTTCATTAAAAGACTGAACAAGGGAACCAACGATAGGTATAGAGGTAAGCTTCCTTTAATTTGTTTTAATTGTGATGGTATTGGTCATTTTGCTAACAAATTTCCTCATAAGAAAAAGAGAAATGATGAAGGTTACTCATAAGGCAAACACACATATAAAGGCAAAAGAAATACAAAGAAAATTTTCAAGAAAATCTTATGCACCAAAGAAGACAACTCATCATCAATTGAAGATGAAGTCTGTAACAGTGACACAGGAAGAGTTCTATTCATAGCAGTAAAAGACTCTAACAAAGAAGACTCTGAAGAAAAATATGAAGAATCCGAAGAAGGATATGAAGAAGTCGAAGAAGAAATTGAAGAGGTATAAGTTGACTATCGAGAAGAATAAATGTGTGCCATAGAAGATATCAGAAGAGAAAAGAAGAAAAACAAGAAACTACAAGCAAAACTAGACAAGAAAATTGACACTTGAGAACTAGAACAAATGATCATAAAATTGAAGGTTCAAACAGAAGAAGATAAAAACAAATGAAGAAGCACTCAAAGAACAACTCGAAGAAAATGACAGGATCATTGGAAACTTGGAAGCATAGATTGTCACACTAAGAAAGGATATTCAAAAGAAAAATATGTAGAATAGCTCAAAATTTCTGGATGACATTATCAGTAGTAAAAAATCTCATCTTGACAAGTTCGGACTTGGATACAATCAGACAGAAAAGGGATCAAGCTCAAAAACAAAAGAGCAAGAAACAAATAAAAAAAGCTATGCAGAAATAATCAAAGGGGATAGGAAGATATACAAGGAAGATTACAAGGATGCTCCTCCACCGAGAAGATTCAGATTTCATAATCAACAACAGACAGATAGGCCTCAAGAAGAAGAATGATTCATTAGAGCACCTCCTTTCAGAATATCTTCAACTCCGAGGTATCAAACTATATTTTTTGGTTTATGTTATGCATGTAAAAATATTGGACATAAAGTTGTGAATTGCAGAGCTAACAACAGGAACAATACCAACTTTGAGAGTCATACACAAAGGGGTTATTCAATAAGACCTAGTGAAACAAAAAGAAGAAGTTACAACATGTTTGAATCTTTGAGCACTGAAGTGAAATGTTACAAATGTAAAAACTTTGGACACGTGGCCAAAGATTGCAGAACGACAGTCCCTCCTAAAGAACCTCAACAAAATAACAATAGTCACAGACAAGAACCTTAGAAAATGACATGGATAAGAAAGCAAGATCAGTATAGAAATGAAGAATGCACAGTCACTCTACAAGCTAAGCAGAAGAAACATGGTTGGTATGTTGATAGTGGGTGTTCAAAACACATGACAGGTGATAGAGACAAATTTCTTACATTACGAAAGGAAAGAAATGGTGATAGAGACAAATTTCTTACATTACGAAAGGAAAGAAATGGTGATAGAGACAAATTTCTTCTTTCTTTGAAGTAGAAGAGGAATATGAAGAGAATCTGACAGAAACAGAAGAGCAAGTTCAATAAGTATCTCCAAAGACACATAGAAGATGAGTACAGAAGAATCATCCTTCAGATCAGATTATTGGAAACAAAGATGCAGGAGTTGAGACTAGAAGAAAAATATGTTCATCGGAACAAACATACCTAACACTTTTATCTACAATTGAACCAAACTGTTTTGAAGAAGCCAACAAAGATGAATTTTGGAATAAGGCCATGAATGGAGAATTGGATCAAATAGACAAAAATGACACTTGGGAACTGGTTCCAAGACCAAAGAATAATAATGTGATCAACACAAAGTGGGTCTTCAGGAATAAATTGAATGAAGATGGACATGTTACAAGGAACAAAGCTAGATTGGTATGTAAAGGATATGCACATATTGAAGGAATCGACTTTGAAGAGACATTTGCCCTAGTTTCCATAATGGAAGCAATCTATTTTCTTTTAGCTTATGCATGCTCCAAAAATATTAAAGTGTATTATATAGACGTAAAATCAGCTTTTCTGAATGGGGAACTTGAAGAAGAAGTCTACATTGAACAACCAGAAGAATTTCAACTTTCAGAGAACGTAGATTATGTGTGTAAATTAAATAAGGACTTGTATGGTCTAAAACAGGCTCCTAGAACATGGTACTCTAAACTGGATAAGTATCTACAACAGGCAGGGTTCAGAAAAGGAAGTGCAAACAACATCCTCTACATCAAGGTAAGTCAAGGTAATATTTTATTAGTTGAAGTTTATGTTGATGATATTATTTTTTGTAGTGATGATGACAGGTTAAGCCAGAAATTTGCAAAAGATATGCATAATGAATTTGAAATGTCGTTACTTGGAGAAATATCTTTCTTTCTGGGACTTCAGATACGTCAAAGAAACCAAGGAATTTTTATTTCTCAAACCAAATATATCAAAGAAATGCTAAATAGGTTCGGAATGGAAGATTGCAAACCAGTTATCACTCCCATGCAAACCAGTTGCAAGTTGAGAAAAGATGATGATTCGAAGTCTACAGATCAAAGGCAATACAGGTCAATGATTGGCTGCCAAATGTAATGCAGGCAGTTGGACATGTGGCACAATTTCAAGCAGCACGAAAGGAATCACATGTATTAGAAGTAAAGAGGATTTTCAGATATCTCAAAGGAACATAAAATTTTGGATTATGGTATCCAAAAGGAAACGATATATCACTTATTGCCTACACAGGTGCAGATTGGGCGGGTTGTATTGATGACCGACGAAGCACCATTGGAGCAACGTTCTACTTAGGTGAGTTTTTTGTATCATGGCTAAGAAAGAAACAATCATCAGTATCTTTATCTACAGCTCAGGCAGAGTATATTGTAGAAACATCATGTTGTACATAGGCTCTTTGGATGAAACAAACTCTGACAGATATACAGGTTGAGTATGATGAGCCCATTCCAATCTATTTTGATAATACAAGCGCCATCAGTATCTCGAAGAACCCCATGATGCACTCCAAGACGAATCACATTCAAATCAAGTATCACTTTCTATGGGAGCAGGTTGCAGAAAAGAACATCAGAGTTGAGTTTGTGGGCATAAAAGAACAAGTGGTAGACATCTTCACAAAACCACTTCCACGGAAAGCCTTTAAATATATTCACCAGAGACTTGGATTTATTTATACTCCAAAATGAATGATTTTTTAATGCTTATCTTATATGTCTTAGATTTACACGAGGAAGCACCATAAGAGGACAGTTCAGTTAGGGGGATCAACCTTGTATGGAAAGATACCATTTCCATTGATGAAAAAAGGGGAGAGATTTATCAGATGTATAGGACAAAGGCAGAGGACAAAGGCATGGTTCCAGGGGGAGCATGACTGATATGATTTCAGTGTTGCATTAGAGTGTTTCCATCAATGCCAAAGGGGGAGATTGTTGATTAAGGTTGGTTGTCATTGATGTCAACCCTTGAAGAAAGCCCCGTAGCACAGAGGTTTGGGTAATGGACCCAAGCTTTTTTTATTTAAATATGACTCATTATTGTCTTGTCATGGTTGATAAGAAGTAAATATGGATGAACTCCAAAGTGGTCCCCTTATGGTGAAAGCCCGCATGGGAAGACACTTTGCGGAGTGAGAGAACCCATGCTTAATGGTGGAATAATGAGATGAAGTACAGTGAATTTGTCAGTGAAACTATCCTATATTCATATTTCTTGTCACGCCATTTCCGTTGGCATGTGGAACGTCACATAACTCCTCACGGTTAGAGAGTTATGGCCATGTGAAGTTGGAGAACCCAGGTTTGGGTAATGGACCCAAGTTTGTTTGATGGATAATGGTATGAGTTTTTATATATTTGAAGGTAATACTATTCTAAATGGATAGTACATGTCATGCCATTTCTGGTGGTATCTTGAATGTCACATAACTCCTCTCAGTTTGAGATTTATGGCCTTACGAAGTTGGAGGACCCTCATATGTTTGCTTGAAGCCCCAAAAGGTCAAAGTAGTCAAAGTGGTTTAAGAGATTTTAGAAGGTAAATAATAAAGTGAAGTGATGAGTGTACTATAATTCAAAGTGAGTAGAAAATAAATTATTTAAATAATAAATTTAATGGAGAAATTAGAAGTGGGTTAACCCTAAAATAAGAAAAGTGGGCAAAGTGACCTGACCTAGAAGATGTTTTTAAGGAAGCTACTTGGAGAGTATAAATAAGAGGCAATGCTCTCTCATTTGAATCACACTTGAGAATATTGAATAGCTATAGGTTTCTAAGGTAACCAAAGGATATCTAAGTCGAATTTTTGAGGGAAGGTGAAGAAAAGAAGGCTGAAATTCAAGGAAGGATAAATTCTTTTGATGATGCTTTCTAAGGTATGTTATTTACAGGTCATCTCACCATTTTCGCAATAAAAAAATTTCTAGAACGATTCAGACTGTGAAAGTTATATGCCATTGAGGAACCATATCCATGTATCTGTAGTAAAAAATTTAGCTTGTGTTTCATTGTATTTTTGGAGTTACACTCCGTGGAAAATAGGGTTTGTGGCTAGTCCTGAAACTAGTAAAAAACAAGTGTTTCGGGTAAAAACATAGATCCAAATTCAGTGAGACAAAATTCGTTTATTAGAGTATATTTTTTAGTAGTCTATGTAATATTTTCAGATCTATTCAACAAACATTTTGTGCGAGGCATGCTCTACAAGGTCACTCTCTAGAATAAGCCAAAATTCAGAAAGGTGTGCCATTTTTGCTATAACTCCTTTTCTGAGAGGTTCCAAGTAGTAAAACTTGGAGGAATTGCATAAAACACATTGAATAAAATTGTGTATCAGTTTTAGATCTTTATTCATTACAGGTATAGATTTATTATTATTTCAAGTTAGGGTTGTTGACTAATCCAAAACTAGTCATGTGAGACTAAAGAAAAGTTTCATGTAAATGCTAGTCTCTTGTTTTTTAAAGTTAAGGAAGGTTTACAGGTATGTGATCATATACACTAGGTCTATTACAAAGTTACAAATCATATTTGGATGATGAAATTGAT
>ML788848.1:188367-241730 GCA_009831015.1 Picea engelmannii
AGACAAGTAGTTGATGAGTTGGCACATACATGAGGTGTATAGTTGATGATGTTGGTACATATTGATGAGTCATAGTTGATGAGAAGTTGATACATGATTGGTACATACTTGGTACATGGTTGGATGCACTTGTTTATGGTACAGGTTGATTACAGGTTGTTTGGTACAGGTTGGTGCATGGTTGATGCACTTGCTTATGGTACAGTTTGATTACAGGTTGAGGTACAGGTTGATGCATGGTTTAGGTTTACATCGGTATATCTCATAGTGATAGTGTGAAAATGTTTTCATCATTCTACTTCTACTTTAAGGCGGTTGGACGGGGCAAGGACAGGTGGTTGTAGCCACCTTCCGGTTGTAGTTGGAGAACATAGGGGGTTGTATCCTCCTTCTAGTTGTAGCCAGAGAATTGGGGATTTGGGGCTTCCCTTAGGTTGTAGACTAAGAAAATAGGGGGTTGGAGTCTCCTTCCAGTTGCAGCTGGAAACAAAGGAAGTTGGTGCTTCCAATGAATGTAATTCTTCAAGACATATAAGAAAAAACATTCTGTGGTTTTCTCCCGCTTTGGGTTTCCACGTAAAACACTAGTGTACTGTGTATGTGTATTATTGTTCATTTGTTCATTGCTTATTTACTCTGCAGTTATTGGGTGATAATGCTACATTGATATAACACTTGGATTATATGGTTAAAAATGATATAATTTCTCTATTACTGATTCACCCCCCTTCTCAGTAATCCAACATATCTAGCTCCAACTATGTGATTGTGACCCCCTATCAGTTGTTGAGAATCCAAAATCCTAGTTTGGTTGTGTTCTCCATTGGGTTATGGAGTCATATTCAAAATAAATTAGTATAATTCATCCATTGGTTCATTAAGTCATCATCAAACATTGCCTCCATCTAGCAACTTATTTATTGTGCAAAACTTTGATTGAAGAAACAAACTATGTACAAACCAAATCTACCTACTCTCTATTACTTGAAGGAAATGAACATTTTTAGGTGTAAGTAGATTTCCAATGGAGCCATTCAAGCATCCAATTGATCTGTGGAATGAACTTTAGAATTAGGAAACATATCATGACTAGTACCAAAGAGTTAGGGGCGTGTTCAAAGTGTGTTGGAGAAACATTGAACCAAATGTGTTGAGAATCTAATGACATTGCTTGGCCAACAATGCTTTGAAACCATGTTTCGATATAACCAATTCTTGATTGCAAAAGAATGTGACTATCTTGGGTTGAATGAAGAGTTTCCAATTTGGAAACACTTTCATAATTTTTCTTATCATTAACCACATCCAAGATTTTTGATTCACCAACTATATATTGAAATAATTCTTCTTTTATGCAATGACAATCCTGCCCATCATTGTTCTCAAGATTAATTTCTTCCACCAATTGTTCTTATTGCCAATGCTCTTGTGACTTTTCATCATCTATTACAACATCTTTCATATGAGTTTGTTGGTTGAAATCTTATTTTGCATTCGATGAAGGCTCTTCAATTTCATTCTCAAACTTGTTACTTGAAAGATCTTCATATGGAGTATATGAGAGGTTGAAACCCTGTTCTTGCAAATTGAAATTTTCATTTTCATTTTCAGTAGTGTGACTTGATTCAGAAAAATATTCCAATCTTTGATTAGATTTTTCTTCCAAATCACTCACTTCATTGTCTTGTTTCCATATGGAAGAGGGTGGGTGGCCAACAACATTTAAAGAATTAGAAAGGGCATATGATTGCATTCTTGGGATGATTTTTTTAGCAAATTAGGTTTCCAACACATCCCAACTGGTAATGATCTCATACATCAATGAATAGTACCATTCAAGAGCATCCCCACGCATAGTTTGTAAACATAATCAACATCTAGCATTGTATTCAGTGAGATTGAAAACATCACATGTGCTTTTGAATTTAAACAAGCATTGCTCTGCATCCTTTGAAGTATTCCAAAAAAACTTGGAAAATTTTTCAATAGGAATATTAGGTATCTGAAAATCAACTTTAGGCAAATTTAAAGGGGTGCTATGTTGTTGGTGTTTTGGTAGTTGCAGGATGATATTTCCCTCCTAGATGACCTTTCTTAGATGCGGAGAATATTCTGGAAGCAATAGATCCATTGAACAGATATTGAAATACCCTAGAAGAGAAGTCAACCCAGAAGAATAAAGTAATAATGAAAAGACACATGTCCTGAGAAGAAGTCGGCCCATTCTAGTGGACATAAAGACTATAAATAGATGACGTCTTGGCTCATTTTTTCACTCACACACACACACCCATCTACACAGAAGCAAGGCACAATTTTGGAGGAGGTGACGCAGTAATTACAGCTGCAAAGTTTATTCTTGTTCAATCTTTTGGTATCTCTCTCTTGTGCGCTACTCCTTGAGGAGGTGCGCTACCTTTGTATGGTGTTTCTATTGTAGCTGGGATGGTATTTATGTTTGAACTAGCACTTGTGCTATGGTTTATCTGATTGGACTTGTTTTTTGAATGGAATCTATCTAAGAAAGGTTGTTGGGTTTTCCCAAGATAAATCTCTTGTGTACTTTGTCTATTGTTTCTTCTGTTGCTATGGTATAATTGTTAACTAAGTTAAAGAAAACTACCGCTCTATAAGTAAAGGAAAATCTAACAAGTTATGGGCCCACTCCACACTACCGCAATGTAGTAACCCTGTCAAGCTTGTTGAGCACTAATCCCAAAGGCGTTGGGACTATTACTTACACAGAGCAGTGTGCCCTACCCTAGCACACCCCTGCAACATTGAGTTTGTTGATTGAAGAGCTTTGAATTTTTTGGAAATTTCTCAAGATAGGGTTTCTATGAGCAAAATGTCTACCAACATGAGAGTAGAAGACAGATTGGATGGAGCAGATAACTTCAGGTCCTAGAAGCAAAGAGTTCTCTTCATTCTAGAAGAGAATGATCTATTGGATCACGTAATGAAAGATCTTCCAAAACCTAAAGATGAAGAAGCAAAAGCAAAGTTCAAGAAGAATGAGGTCAAGGCCAAGAGGATCTTGAAATATTCAATCAAGGATCACCTGATACCCAATGTATCAGAAATGAAGACACCGAAGGAGATGTTTGATGCCCTAACCATAATTTATGAAAGTAAGAATACCAGTCAAAAGCTTACTTTGAGGCATCAACTCATAAACGTGACAATGAACAAGTTAGAAACAATGGTCAACTATTTCATGAAGATATCACAAATCAAGGATCAGTTAGTAGCTATTGGAGATCCAGTTGAAGATGTTGAACTTGTGACC
The DNA here is from genome assembly GCA_009831015.1 of Picea engelmannii. NCBI lineage: Eukaryota > Viridiplantae > Streptophyta > Pinopsida > Pinales > Pinaceae > Picea > Picea engelmannii. The sequence continues at coordinate 191,657 of ML788848.1, forward strand.
ACCACACTCAATGGATTCCCTCCCTCATGGGACCCATTTGTCCAAGGAATTTGCATAAGAAGGATATTTCCCAAGTTTAACAAGTTATGGTCAAATTGCACTCAAGAGGAATCCAGACTGATATACAAGACACAAAAGACTAATGAGGATGAAAATCAAGCACTTGCTGCCCAAGTGAAGAAGAGAAAGAAAAGGGAAGAAGGCAGCCCAAAGAAGTCTAAGAGACCTCGTTACAAGAAGGATGTGTCAAAGATCAGATGTTACAGTTGCTAGAAGCTGGGACATTATGCCTTTCAATGTCCATATAGAAATGAAAAGGAGAAGAAGAAACACCATGCACATGCAGCAGATGAAGAAGAGCACTCAAAGGCATCCAAGGATGAAGAATTTGTCTTTTAGACAATGGTGTTTCCATGCATATGAACGATAGAAGGAAACTCAAGAAGGACAACAATGCCAGACTCTAGGTTTACATATTAGGTTTGATATTTTTTATATTGTTGTTGCTTAAGTAAGTATTGTACCTAGGATATCAGTCTTTACAACTTTATTATTTTCTATTGGTATCAAATATTCAGGTACACCTGAATATTGTCTATACGATTACCATTAAAATGCTCATTGTTCATTATTAATTATATACTTGTTTGCAAGATGAAATTGATCTCCTCTAGTAGATGTTCTTGATTACTAACCATTCCATGGAGGTTACCATGGAAATGTTGTTCTTGCCTCTTGTTCTGAGTAGGTCAAAGGTGATAGCTCTGAGAAGGAGCTATGATGATGGTTGTAGGAGGAAATGATTTAGACAGTATCTAGCCGAGACATAGAACTGTGTAACTGAATGTACACACCCATGTGAAGAAGAAGACAAAGAAGAGTATCTCTTATGGATATTGATCGTGAGGAGAAGAAGGCTCCAAAGATGATTGTATAGTTAATTTGACCACTCTTCAGATCATCAAGAAGAGTTAGTAGTGCCATAAGGGCCTACCTAGAAACAATGCAGTAAAACCAGCATGTTCTCGTGATACCTTGCATAATTCAAAGTAGATACAGATACATGGCATTGATAAGCCATACTTTGAAGAGAAGCAAATGACTCCACTAGTGGTGAGGGAGTCATAAGGAGCTATATTTCAAAGGGAGTCAACCCTTAGGATCTAGTAGGGAGGAGAAACCTCCCATCACAGTCCATAAGAGATCAGACATCAGAAGAAGTCAACAAATGCAACAGAAACAAGTGGCTCTGGAGATCATATAGATTCAAAGGGAGAGAGAGAGAGACGTCTTCCAAGACTTGAGGAGGCTAGATTGTAGCTTCAAAGCTTCTAGGAGATGTGAGATCTCTTGGGAGGATTCCCTTGTCTCGATAGACCTTGTTGTAGTGAAGGAGGAGGCGGCCAATCTTGTAGGATATATATTTTGCCTCAGTTCCAGAAACTACACATGTTTTCCAGCTATGTAGTGTTGATGAGAAGCATCATTGATTCAGAGCCTTCCACCATTGAAGAAGTTGTTGAGAAGCAGGAATGGAAGGATTCCACGATGGAGGAGTGTCAGTCTATCATGAAGAATGATGTGTGGGAGGTGGTTCTGAGACCAGAAGGGAAGTCAATGGTGACTCCCAAGTTGATATACAAGATCAAGCATGTTGCAGACGGAAGTGTGAAGCGAGATTTGTGGCTAGAAGATTCTCCTAGTAGGAGGGAGAGGACTATGATGAAAATTTTTCTCTTGTAGAAAAATACACTTCCATTATATCAATCATTGTGATTGCTTCTGCAATGGGATGGAAATTACACCTGATGGATGCCAAGACTACTTTCTTGAATAGTGTAATAGAGAAAGAAGTGTACATAGAATAGCCACAAGGCTTCATTATCCATGGGAAGGAGTCCCATGTGTGCAGATTGAAGAAGGCCTTGTATGGACTAAAGCAAGCACCCAGGGCATGGTATGCCATGATATATGGATATTTGATGAGCTTGGGATTTACCAAGAGTGAGGCAGATCCTAACCTTTACTATAAGGTTGATTTTGTATGCCCATTGATCTTGGTTCTATATGTAGATGACATGTTTCTAATAAGGAACGAGAAGCTCATTGATGGATGTAAGAGGGAGCTCGCTTCAGATTTTGAGATGAAGGATCTAGGTCTGATACATTACTTTTTGGGATTGGAAGTATGGAATAGATCAGATGAGTTCCTTAGCCAAGGAAAATATATTGTTGAGATCCTGAAGAAATTCGAGATGATGGAATTCAAGTCCATGAACACACCCATGGTGATAAATATGAATATCTTGAGTGACAAATATTCAGATTTGGTGGATCCCATGATGTACAAACAGTTGATTGATCCTTGATGTGCCTAGTTAACACCTGGCCAGACATATCATTGCTGTGAATACCTTGAGTCAACACATGGTTGATCCTAAACATGTACATTGGATGGAAGCAAAGCATATGTTGAGGTACCTTCATGGTATGGTTGGATATGGATTGAGATATGTCTCGAGTGGATATGTGAAGCTGCAGGGATATACAAATTCTAACTGGACAGGGAGTGCAGTGGATCAGAAGAATACTTCTGGATGTTTCTTCTATCTAGGATCAGGCATGATCTCATGGTTCAGCAGGAAGAAGACATTAGTAGCACTCAGTACATTAGAAGCAGAGTGAATCGCAACAAGCATGAAAATTCGTGAAGCAGTGTGGCTTCAAAAGTTGCTAACTGGGATATTTGATCTAGAATTGGAGCCAACTTTGATACATTGTGACAATCAAAGTTGCGTGAAGCTTACCAAGAACCATGTATTCCATGAAAAGTCTAAGAATATAGAGATCAAATATCATTACATCCAGAACATGGTGCAGAGAGGAGTTGTGGAGCTCCAGTACATATCCATAGATGAGCAAATAGCGGACATTCTCACCAAGTCCTTGTCAGGAGTGAAGTATGAGTACTTTAGTGACAAGCTTGGAGTGTTGTTGAATGTCCACCCTAGTTGAGAGGGAGGTATGTTGTTTCTTCTCATGCCGACTAACCCCTTTGGCCAAGGGCTCCCTGGATCAGTTATGTCAGGTGACTGAGGGGGTAATGCACTGTCGGACCTGCTGAGAGAAGAAACACCACACACATAGTCGTAATACTATGGTAGAACTTGTGTGACTCCAGACAATAGTTGTGTGCTACTTCAGTGGATGTGTTCCACTGGCAAAGGTTGTGTGACTCTGGACAATATTTGTGTGTTACTTCGGTGGATGTGTTCCACAAGTAGAGGTTGTGTCACTCCATACAATATTTTTGTGCTACTATAGTGGATGTGTTCCACTAGCAGTGACTGTGTGTCATTGAACAATAGTTATGTACTACTTGGCAGCAATTTTGATCTATTGGATGACATTATATTAGTTGTGTGCTACTATCAAATTGTCATAGAGATTACCATATCGCTTGGTGTAGTTGTGTATGCTACCGCTTGATCACAGAGATTGTGCCTGATGATTCGAGCTACCGAAGGCATTGTAGTAGTCGTGTGTCTGCTAGCAGATTGTAGAGTAGTAAGAAGACTACCATATAAAGACATCGTGAAAGATGCCTCCCTAGCTAAGAGGGAGTGTTGATGTTTTGGTAGTTGCAAGAGGATCTTCCCCTCCTAGATGATCTTTTCTTAGATATGGAGAAGATTCTAAAAGCAAGAGATCCATTGAACAGATATTGAAATACCCTAGAAGAGAAATCAACCCAAAAGAATAAAGTAATAATGAAAAGACACATGTCCAAAGAAGAAGCCGGCCCAGTTTAGAGTCCAAAAGGACTATAAATAGAGGATGTATTGGCTCATTTGTTCACTCACACACACACTCCCAACTACATGGAAGCAAGGTGCAAGTTTGGAAGAGGTGACGCAGTAGCTGCAACTGCACAGTTTATTCTTGTTCAATCTTTTGGTATCTCTCTCTCTTGTGTGCTACTCCTTGAGGAGGTGCACTACCTTTGTATGTTGTTGTTGTTGTTGTTGGGGTGGTATTTCTATTTGAGCTAGCACTTGTGCTAGGGTTTATCTGATTTGACTTGCTTTTTGAATGGAATCTATCTAAGAAAGGTTGTTGGGTTTTTCCCCCATTTGGGCTTTTCCCAAGATAAATATCTTGTGTACTTTTTCTATTGTTTATTCTGCTGCTATGGTATAATTGTTAACGTTAACTAAGTTAAAGAAAACTACTGCTCTATAAGTAAAGGAAAATCTAACATATGTAATTGCCTACTTCTTGGGTTACCTCTTCATTTTTTTGCGTCTTATAAATCCATTGATGTGATTGGTGGAGAAGGTAAATTATCATTACAACATGAAAGGAATTCTTTGGTGGAATTTCCATGAAAAGTTTCTTGAGATTTTTTAATCTTTCCAATGGAATTACCAGGGCCTTTTAAAGTTTTTCAATGGAATCACTAGGGAGTTCATCCTCCTGAATCTTTGACGGTTCTTGGTTATTTTTTAGGTCATTCAAATATATTTGGACAATCTTTTTATAAATACCATGCATCTAGAACAAACAAAAATCTTCTTGAATCTTCTTTTTGAAATTTTGAAACTTGGAGATTCTGGTTCTTTAATCAAATCTGAAAACAAGATCTCAGATACCGTGAAAATAAATTGTTCCCTCAACTAAGAGATTGTTTTACGATCTTAAGGTCAACCTCATGAGGATATGAATCCCCTTGCATTTTTAGAGAGGTGGTACTCCTCTTTGGATGAAAGATTGGAAGATTCTTTGTATGGTTTTGCAATGAATGTAAATGGTGACTGCTAAAGATAAAACCTCGAGAGATCTTCCAAGAAATCTTATATATACAAATGTACAACCCTTATATACAGTTATACAAATATACATCAGATCATTTAAATAAAAGATAAGATCAAGTGTGTTAACAGAGATTTGTGTCTATAAGGTTTTGGAATCTCCATTCAACAGACATTCTTTGTTTCTTGTAAGATAAACTTAACCTAGAATCTGTTATGACTTTGCAAAAAGAATGGAAAAACAAAGATGGACATTTCATCAAAGAACTTTAGACGAATGCATCATTAAAACTCAATAAAGAATATGATATGCACACTTTAAACATCTCATGCTCAAAATATCAATTCTTGAGAGGTCATTAAAGTTATGCCCCGAAATATCTTTATGTAGAAGAATCAATAATAATATCATGCATGTGACAAATTTAACATCGTCAAAAAGAGAAAAGTGTCTCTACAGCCTCAACAATATCAATGACAAATTGATAAAATGTAATTAAACTGCAATTGTCTTTTTACAAGGAGGGATTGTGTTCCTCTAGACATAAGATATTACAAGATGACTAAAGATTTCAAAAAAAGAACTGCTCATACCCAAATCTTCCTGATCTCAATACATTCATAGAAGATTTGATGGAAAGAAACAGGAAAGAAGAAGAAGAATATGAGAGACATGTTTTATCAAGTTAGTCCAATGAATATTGGAGAGATATAACTTTGCTTCTTGTAGACTCTTCACCACTGTAAAAACCTTTGATTGTCAACACCTTGATGGTGCCTTCTCTTGCCCTTTTAAAATCTGCTCTCATTGTTCTTGAAGTAGTTAGGGTTTTCCTTTCTAGAATTTTCCACACAATTAATTTTTGGAGTAAACCACTTTTGATTTTTAATTTATTGAACTCTCATTAATGACTTTATTTCACTAAAATTTGTGCCTCCAAGTAGAGCCCACTTGTTCCTTTAATAAAAAATATTTAATAAATTTTCAATTCCAAAACTTGAAGTTGACTGCCTTAAATAAGAGTGGATTGTGTTTTAATTCCTTTAACATGATAGTTGATTTTTTAGCCATGTAAACCACTCTAGAAGTAATCTTCATTGTCTCATATTTCTAATGAGTCTTCCTGAGCGTGATTCGGAGTTCTGGATTTTAAGTTATAAGCTCGGGAATTTGAGGTTCCAAGCAGATCTCTCATCAAACCATGAAAAAATAGTTGACCATTATTTAAATTTTTTGAGAGGTTTATGGCCAATTTCTCCTCTTGAAACTTGTTCCATCATCTTCCTTGTCAAAGTACCTTTCCAACGAGGTAAATTTTTCCCTAAACGGACACCCAGATCTTGAGTTATGGCTTCCAGAAATTCGCCACTCAATGGTGGTTCATCTAACTCACCGGTTAATCTTAGCCCTTGATCTAATTTCTTCCACTCCATTAAAAATTCGACTTTTTTCTTTAAAATGATATCCCACATGCATTGTAGTCAAGTGTTTTTAAGTGTTTATAATGAAAATTTTACCATAGTACTCATGTGGAACAAAAGGAAAATTTCATGAATAAATAAATTTTTGATGACTGAGTCAATGCCCAGTCATAACCCGGTTAGTGCCCATGTCATCGCCATGTGTCACCTACGGGTTGGTCCATGTCACCACCACATGTCATTTTGGTATTGGTCCACCTCACTGCCACATGCCATTTGAGGATATGTCCATGTCACCACTGCATATCTCAGTATGGTAGGTCCATGAAAAGGGGGAAGAAACTTAGGATAGGAAATAATATTAAAAAAATAAATGTAAGGTTTGTGGAGTTACAAGAATGCAAAGGTAAAGAAGGTAGGTGAGGGGATAGAAAATGGTAAAAATGACTAAGTGTAATGATCCCAAGCCAATTTTTTTCTTGAAACCACTAACTACCACTGATGTGTTTATTGATTATTTGATGTGAAGGTAACTATTGATGGTTCGGCCTTAGGTTTGTTTTAGTTATTCAGTCAAGATTCATATAAGAGCTACTCAATACATTCAAGATCACAACAATATTCAATATGTGGAAAACACAAGCATAGATCTGACCTTTATTATGAAAAAGAATGAACCTGATACAATATAGAGCAGATCTGGAACAGTCCTCAGATGGCTCCAATAGATAGATGATATAAGTTGCTACAAAATGCTCCCATCAATACAAAATAAGCCTCCAAAGGCTGAATACAATGTGAATACCCAAGGTGCCAACAACAAGTGAACACCCAACCCCCCTGGGCTGCTGGTACGTCCTGCTGGATGATAAGGGAACAATATTTCGGCCCAGCTGAAGGAGATGCCCAAAACATGCCAAACTCCACCAAAATGTAGATCAGGACTAGGGAAACTCCTCTCGGAAGTCTGAAGCTCCAATACTCAATCCTCCTCCTCTAATGGTTGAAACCTTAATGCAACCTACGCCCTTCTGAAGCCCTAAATAGCTCAATAATTCGTCACATATGAGGGACACCTCCAAAACCTATGATACCCTCTAGGATGATAGATAGGGATGTGATAAACCCTTAAGAGAAGTTTCAAGTCCATATTCTAGGTAGAAATCCCTAGATTTGAGAAATACTGATCACAAGACATCCTCCTTGCCTCAAGGTCGTCCCAATCTGTAACTGAAGATCTGATGGTAATAACTCTTCAAGAAAGCCTCCAAAATGTTGGTAAAGGACCTGCAAATAGAACCCAAGTGTTGGAATGCCCCCAATCTCTCCTGATTGGCTGGATCGAACTCTTCTTCAAGATATGGTGCCCCCCTACTGGAAATCCCTAAACAGTACGACCTTGTTGTTCTCCTGAATTGATGGGTGGATCTGTGATGAGTGTAGAATGGTGTGGGTGGAGTATTTCATCCCCAAGACCAAGCTTGGAAGAAGGTGAGTGGGTATTTCACCACTGAGTTGTTCACAAGGGTTTGTAACAACAAAACCCTCAAACTGTATGCTCAAGAGAAATAACAAGCAATTGCCAAAATCCATAATGAATAAGAGGTGCACCCTAGCCTTCTCTTTATACTTTTTCTTCTATTTTTCTGTTGAGTTAAGTTAACTCCTAGAGTTAACCCTAACTCAACCTCCAACGCTTTTATTTCTTCATTGAGTTATCTTTTAACTCTTTTTCACCTTTTTATCAAGTCAACTTAAGAATATAGCCTTAGTTTGGTTGACCCTTCCCCTCAGTGTGAGACTATGGCCTAGTGGGGACACCTAGACCAGTAAGTCTTCCAAACCTCTTCATCAAGAGGTGGGGGACATTACAGTCTCCCCTGCTTGAAATTGTTTGTCCTCAAGCAATTCCAAACCTATCTCCTGTACCATCTTTTCATTCTCCCATGTGGCATCCTTAATGGGTAGATCTTTCCACCTGATCAAATACTCCTTGATGCTTCTCTTCCGGAGCCTTTTCTCTCAAACCTCTAGTATCTCTTCTGGAATCAACACAAGCTATCCTTCTTTGTCCATGGGAGGTAGTGTCTCAATGGGAATGATGTATTGGCTGATGGATTTCTTCAGGTAGGATACATGGAAGACGTTGTGTATTCGGTTGCCCTGTGGAAGCTCTAGCTCATAAACTACGACCCCTACCCTTCTGCTAATCCTGTAGGGCCCAAAGAAGTGTGGTTGTAGATTTTATGCTCCACTTCTTTTTATAGAATCATGCCTATAGGGTTGGAGTCTCAGATATACTAAGTCACCAACCTCAAAAGTACGCTCCACTATGTGCTTGTCTGCTTGGACCTTCTGCTGGTTCTGTGCTCTTTGTAGATGATCCTTCAACTCTCGGAGGATGTCTTGGCTCTGTTGTACCCAATCTTGTACCATTGGTGCCCTACTGTCCCCAAAGGAAATATCCACAAAGGAGATTGGATCATAGGTGTATAGGATTTGAATGGTGTCATGCCTATGGACACATGATGGATGGTGTTTTAGTAGTATTCTCCCAAGTGAAACCATCTGACCCACACTTTCTATTGTCCTGCTACGTAATTTATGAGGTATCCTTCCACCCATTTGTTGACTATTTTGGTCTGACCATCCATGAGGGTGATAGTTGGTACTAGGGGTCAATGTTGTGCCAACTAATCTGAACAACTCCTTCCAAAACGTACTCATGAACCTCCTATCCCTATCACTGATAATGGTCTTTGGTAGGCCGTGAAACCTCAAAACCTCTCTGAAAAATAGTTCATCCACCTGTGTTGTGCTGAAGTCTGTGGCTATGGAGAAGAAGTGTGCAAAATTCATCAACTTGTCCACTACTATGACAATGCAGTCCTTCCCCTGCTCTATGGGAAAGCCGGTGATGAAATCCATGGATATGCTTTCCCACTTGTGTTGCGAAATGGGGAAGGGTTGCAGTAGTCCTGCTGGGTGAGTGTGCTCATCCTTGTTCTCTTGGCATGTAGTGCACTCTTTGACATGCTTAATCACATCTTCCTTGAGGCCCTTCCATGAGAACCTCTCTCTCACCTGTTTGTATGTCTTACTAATCCCTTGGTGCCCTGCCACTGGTGAGTTATGACATGCATGTAATACCTTGGCTTTGAAATCCGATCCAGGAACCAAGAAAATTTGGCCCTTGTAATAGATGAGGTCCTTTATGATCCTGAAGTTATCATCCTGTATATGTCCATCCAATACCTGACAAGTGAACTGATCCTTTGCATATTCCACCACCAAGTGGTCCTTCCAGTCAACTGACATACCCGTCATGGCGAAAATGGATGGCCTTTGAGATAATGCATCAACCATCGCGTTGTTCTTACCTTTGACGAATTCAATGTCAAAGTCGTAGGCCTATATTTTGCTTACCCATTTTTGTTGCCTTTCATTCAAATCCTTCTGCTCCAATAGGTATTTAATACTATTATGATCTAATTTGACCACAAACCGTGCCCCTACCAAATATTGCCAAAATTTAGCTCGTGCATGCATGATAGCCAGCATTTCTTTGTCATAAATGTTGTAAAGCAATTCAGGACCCCTGAGTTTTCGGCTTTCATAGGCAAGAGGGTGCCTATTCTGCATCATTATGGCCCTTATACCTTCCCCTGAGGCATCACACTCCAAGGTGAAAGGTAGGCCGAAATCTGGAAGGGATAGGACTGGGCATGTGCTCATTACCTTTTTCATTTTCTCCATTGTGGCTTGAGCTTCTTCACTCCATTTGAAGGCCCCTTTTTAGTTAAATCGGTTAAGGGTGCACACAGTTGAGAAAACCCCTTGACAAACTTCCTGTAGTATGTGCATATGCCTAGGAATCCCCTTAACTTTGTGAGTGTCTTAGGAGTAGGCCATTCCATAATGGCTGTTATTTTCTCCTAATGTACTTGTACCCCTTTCGCTCTGATGATGTGTCCCAAGTAGAGTACCTCTGTCATCCCAAACTCACACTTGGATTCCTTAGCATACAGTGATTGTTCCTCCATGATCGACAGGATTTGGTCCACATGTCGAAGGTGTTCCTCTCACGTCTTGATGTAAATGAGCAAGTCATCAAAGAATACTAGAAAGTGTTTCCTCAGTTGTTTGTTGAACACATGGTTCATGCAAGATTGAAACGTGGTTGGGGCATTGGTTAACCCGAAGGGCATTACTAAGAACTCATAATGGTTGTAATGACACTTGAAAGTTGTTTTTGAGATATCCTCCTCCCTCATCTTGATTTGATGGTAGCCAGAACGAAGGTAAATCTTTGTGAAGTAGACAGCTCCATGCAGTTCGTCTAGCAACTCATCGATCCTGGGTATAGGGTACCTATTTTTGATCGTCTTTTTATTCAAGGCCCGGAAATCAATGCACATCCGCATAGTCCCATCTTTCTTTTTGACCAAGACTACTGAAGAAGCAAAAGGGCTAGAGCTTGGCCTGATGTGTCCCATGTCTAGAAATTCCCTGATGGCCTTCTCTATCTCGTCTTTATACTTCCTTGGATTCCAATATGGTGTGGTGATGATTGGTTTAGCCCCTACCTCTAGTTCAACGATGTGCTCAAACCCCCTGTCTGGTGGCACACCTGGAGGAATCGGCCCAAACACCTTGTGGTGCTTGTCAAGGATCTCTTTGATCTCTGGGGTGTAGTGCACCTTACCCTTCTCATCCACACATGTAAAAATCTTACATTCATCTGCATACACAATTTCCTCTCTCCTAAAGATGGCTTCCATCCTCTTGGCCGTAACTACCCTAGCAGAGTTACCTATCATGCCTCTGAGCACTACCTTTCATTCTCCCTCCTCTGTAAAAGACATCTCCATGGTCTTGTAGTTGGTGGTGATAAGCCCTAATGTGTCGAGCCACTGTACTCCTAGGATGATGTTAGTGTCCAGAAGGTCCATCACATAGACGTCCTGCATTAGCTCATGCCTTCCCAAGGTGAGCTTCATACCTGGAATGTACCTGTCATAAGGTATAGTGCTACCACCTACCACCTCTACCTTGAACCCTTCAAATTCTACTGTGGGTATATGTCTCCTCTTCAACAATGTTGTGTCAATGAAGTTGTGAGAGGCTCCCCCATAAATCAATACAGACACTTTCTGTCCCTGCAAGACCCCCCTCATCCTAAAGGTGTTGAATTTGGGCACCCCACTGATAGATGCCAAGGTGGCTTTCCCCCCATCCATACTATCCTGTTCTGGGACCTCTTCTTCTGTTGGCTCTGTGGTTTCGGCCTCTATGTTCTGTATTTGACCATAATCTTCCTCCTCCTCATTGTCTGAAGTCACCTCTATGTAGTGTACCTGGCCACGTCCCATGCACTTGTGTGATGGGTTCCATGGTTCTTTGCATGTGAAGAAGAGTTGCTTCCTCCTTATTTCCCTCCTAGTGTTTTCATCTATTCTACCATGGCCCCTGTCAAAACCCCTTGGGTCACATCCTCCCAGGTTCACAGGAGGTCTTTGATCTCTTCCTCCGGTGTTAATAGGTGGTCTAGGGATAAATTTTGGTTTGGCAGCTAGTCCTAGGTCCCTCGTCCTCCAAATAACATCTTGTAGATTGGTGGGCTTGAAAGCCTTCACCCAACCCTTCAGTAAACAACATCATAAGTCTGGTTGATGAGATGTCTTGCACCATGACCGCTAGACTTTGAAATTATTCAATGTATACCTCTGGTGCCCCTATCTGTCTGAGCTATGTAAGCTCCCTGAAATGCAGCTCCAGATCCCCCTGATCAAAACAGTCAATGAACCTCTGATTGAAGTATGTGTATGCCATGATTTGACTGTGACCTAGTGTGATCAATCCATGGTACCACCAATCATTAGCTTTTCCATCCAAGTACATGGTGGCAAACTTGATGGCTTCCATCTCTCTCATGGGGTTAAGCTGTAGATAAGTATCCAACTTCTATACCCACACCTGTGCTATCATCTTGGTCGTACCATCAAAGTATGGGATCTTTATCTTTCTCATCCTTTGTTCCAACTCATAATTGCTTCTGTGGTTTGGCCTAGGTTTGTTTCTGAACTTGAGCTGACAATATTGATCCAAGGACATCTGTCTCTGAATTCCCAAGTCTAGCTCATGGTATTCCTTGGTACACTGAACCATTTGCTCAACAAAATCATCCACTTGTTCCTGTTGTGCCTATCCATCTGTGAACATGGGTAAGTATGGTCTAGGAGTAGCCCTGCTACCCATTTTCCCATGTGGGGTGCCTCCTCCATGGTTCCCTTCAGACTGATGATAGGGAATCTGCTCAAGGTTATATCTGGAAGCCTTTTCTGGATTGTACCTGTTTCCACCCTGTGAACCACCAGTTTCTCTGTTTTCATATATCTCTGGACCCTTCCCCTTATGAGTTATCTGCAACAATAAATCGACTATCCTAGTCTGGTTCTTGTCCACCTTCCTTAGGTTATCATCTACCTTTTTCAGGGTAGCAATAATTTGAGCTTGTCCTCTGCAGGTTATGTCATAGTTCTCCTATAGGTGGATGACCAATTTACTTTCTATTTGGTTTATGGATTTATTGAATTCTCTTGCCAAGTAAGCCAAGCCCTGGGGTTCACCTTCCTCACCTGAACCCTCCATTTCGGCCTCTGTTTCACTTGCATGTTTCTTCTTTCCGCCCATGTATATACCACTGTACCAATGCATGCACTAATCCTCACAGGATGAGAGGATCAGAGCTTTGATACCACTGTAATGATCCCAAGCCAATTTTTTGCTTGAAACCACTAACTACCACTGATGTGTTTATTGATTATTTGATGTGCAGGTAGCTATTGATGTTTTGGCCTTAGGTTTGCTTTAGTTATTCAGTCAAGGTTCATATAAGAGCTACTCAATACATGCAAGATCACAACGATATTCAAGATGTGGAAAACACAAGCATAGATCTGACCTTTATTATGAAAAAGAATGAACCTGATACAATATAGAGAAGATTTGGAATAGTCCTCAGATGGCTCCAATAGATAGATGATATGATCTGCTACAAAATTCTCCCGTCAATACAAAATAAGCCTCCAAAGGCTGAATACAATGTGAAGACCCAAGGTGCCAACAACAAGTGAATGCCCAACCCCCCTGGGTTGCTGGTACATCCTGGTGGATGATAAGGGACCAATATTTCGGTCCAGCTGAAGGAGATGCCCAAAACATGACAAACTCCACCAAAATGTAGATCGGGACTAGGGAAACTCCTCCCGAAATTCTGAAGCTCCAATACTCAATCCTCCTCCTCCAATGGCTGAAACCCTAATGCAACATGTGCCCTCCTGAAGCCCTGAATAGCTCAATAATTCATCCTATATGAGGGACACCTCCAAAACCTTTGAAACTCTCTAGGATGATATATCAGGCTGTGATAACCCCTTAGGAGAAGTTTCAAGTCCAGATTCTAGGTAGAACTCCCTAGATCTGAGAAATACTGATTACAAGACGTCCTCCTTGCCTCAAGGCCGTCCCAATCTGTAACTGAAGATTTGATGGTAATAAATCTTCAAGAAAGCCTCCAAAATGTTGGTCAAGGACCTGCAAATAGAACCCAAGTGCTGGAATACCCCCAAGCTCTCCTGATTGGCTGGATCAAACTCTTCTTCAAGATATGGTGCCCCCCTGCTGGAAATCCTTGAACAATACGGCCCTGTTGTTATCCTTAATCGATGGGTGGATCTATGATGAGTGTAGAATGGTGTGGATGGAGTATTTCATCCCCGAGACCAAGCTTGGAACAAGGTGAGTGGGTCTTTCACCACTGAGTTGTTCACAAGGGTTTGTAACAACAAAACCCTCAATCTGTATGCTCAAGAGCAATAACAAGCAATTACCAAAATCCAGAATGAATAAGAGGTGCACCCTAGCCTTCTCTTTATGGTTTTTCTTCTATTTTCCTGTTGAGTTAAGTTAACTCGTAGAGTTAACCCTAACTCAACCTCCATCGCTTCTATTTCTTCATTGAGTTATATTTTAACTCTTTTTCACCTTTTTATCAAGTCAACTTAAGAATATAGCCTTGGTTTGGTTGAACCTTCCTCTCAGTGTGAGACTATGGCCTAGTGGGGACACCTAGACCACTAAGTCTTCCAAACCTCTTCATCAAGAGGTGGCAGACATTACACTAAGTATGAGGTGAAAAAGGGAAATGGAGAGTGCATATTTGTGAATACGGACATGTGGACCTATGAAATATGAGGAAGAGTAGGGAGGTCCACTTCGAAATGAGAAATATGACTAAGTATGAAAAAGGTAAAAAATGAATGTGGACCCGCGGACTTGCTGACAGTGGCTTTATACCTCACAGATGCCAACCATGGCTTTGATATCATATTAAATTACACCCATTATAAAGTTACAGAAAGAAAGAGAGTATCATTCAGTATTTGAAATGAGACATACATGAACATTGATGTTTAACGAGGATCATTCATACACCCAACTAGCATGGTATTAAAACTTAAGTATCAACACTTTACATTATTCACTTTATTTATTTCAATGACTAAGTTTACAAAAACAAATACATAAAATAATTAAATTTTAATGAAAAAAAACATTTTAAAGATTAAAAAGTTCCATTAGAGACAAAATATTCAAAGTTTGTTTATCTATATACCATGTAAGTGTTAATATATCAAAATGGCACCAAGTGTAATACATATCAACAACAAAATACATAATCAATGAGGCTCTAAATGGTCTCTAGAGTCCAGAAAACATGCTACAAGCTACTAGTATACTACATAATAATAGTACATATCATTGATCAACATGATCAATCATCAAACTCATCACTACTGCTAGAAATAGGTACATTTTTGCTAAGGCCATGACAGAGGAGTTCAACAATTAATACCAATGACATCGACGTACATAAAACACTTTATGTTTTTGACTCAATCCCATACCCTCATACGTGATAGAATGCAATGAAAATGTTGCAATCCTAGATTCCTACTAGTCCTAAAATCCTGAAAAATATTAAGTCTGTTGAATTTTGAATGGGATATGAAATTCTACCTTCTCCATATAAAGTCCAATGAGGTTGGAACCACTATCAAACATCTTGAAATGATTAATGGTAATGTTAAAAATTTAAGTAAAACAATAAAACGGAAAGATAAAGGAAATGTCAACTTTTACTTACCATTAATTGCAAGCACTCTCAGTCAAACCTTTTTAAAAAAAAATGAATTTTGTATGTTGGAGGGGTCCAATAACTACTTGGCTGAGTAGGGTCGGTTTGGTACCAAACCGGCCACCGAACCAATTCCACAGCCGATTCAAATTGGTCATCCATCAACTCGACCAAGTTGATCGAGTCAATTTGACTCAGACTTATTCTAAAAACAAAGTTTGATACTAACTACTAATAAACACAATGATATTACTATTAAACCTTAGTAACTTTATCCTCAAACAAAAAACTTATCAAAAAAAATGATTAAGTACCAAAAATTTTGAACAAAACCACCATACCTTCAAGGCTATGGCTTCCCTTCCAAGATTCCACTCCTCATCTCATCAATTTAGATTTGACACCATGTTATCCCCATTTTGTGTATAACTAAGGAGATCATGCTTCGAAGCCCTCGGGTTGCATATCTGGAAATTCGAGAGACTACATGACCAACAATACCTTTTTGCACAGATGGAAAACCCACTCACCACCACAAATGGTCATAGTTTTGCAGATGGCATCCACCACACCAGCTAACTTCCGGAAGGCAGTGGGCCTTGCTCCATGAGGTACAAGTCAGTATTATGGTGAGCATCATTTCAATATTTAAGCCATTTGATTATGTTGTATCTTATATTTCTCTAGATTTCATGATATGTGCTTGGACATTATGCCTTTTGCTCTGCTTCACCTTAGTGGTTGACATTGTGCCCTATTAAGTGGTTTTCCTTAGGGATGGGTTTACTATTGGGGAATCCCTTAATGAGCCATCGTACCATTCCCGACCATACTTATCACTTCCCATCATTATTCCCCACCATTTCTGTAAATGTGATGAACCTGCACAGAATAGATCTAGCTAGAAAATACCACACACATTTGCAGAGAGAAATTGAGAAAGAAGGAGAGAGAATAGAAGAATTCTCATTAACCGTAATGAATAATGAATAATTTACACATGATATACTTTGTATAACTCAATGAATGTGCACTGGAGGAGAACCAATGCGCCATAGTGGTTGTCTAGAGTGATCTGGATACACACTAGTAGTTACGGGAGTGAACTGCCACCTAGTCTAGTCTCTCGGGCAATTACGGGAGTGAACTGCCACCTAGTTGAGTTAACTAGTCAACTAGTCTTCAGTTAACTGACTGAACAGAGTGTAGTCATGAGTAGATCAAGGAATCAAGGGTTATGCATTAGTCTAGTGATGATCCTAAGGCAAGTGCGCATTAGCATGATGATAATCCCAATATTGCATGGTGACAAAACCAATGCAGCATCTAGACTCAACTCAACTAGTCAAATTGAAGTGTCAACTGAAGAGAATATTCTCCAGGTGGAATATTCTCCCTTAAAATATAGGAGACTGGATAATGACTAATTATGACTAATAAGCAAGGAAAAACCTTAGGAAAAATAAATCCTAGGTGTGTGTGAAGTAACTCCAACACCCCCCCTGAACATCACTATGGTGAAAATAAAAAATGGGTCCTGGAAACGAGGCAATGTTAGGTACCCAAATACAAAAGATACACTGAAATAAAGTGAGGAAAGAGGGAAAACCTCATGGAAAAACCCCCCCCTCAAGGTACAATGTGTGTAAAAAGAAGAACTACAGTTGCTAGGAAACTATGTCATTCACTCCAAGACGACTTCGTAGAAAATGGAACTTCTTCTCAGTGAAGGTCTTGGTGAAGATGTTTGTCGTTTGTTCTGTTGAAGGATAGAATTCTAGGTCGGTTATCCCCTCTTGTACTAAGTCCCATATGTAGTGCATGTGGATATCGATGTGCTTCATCCGTTTCCTCTGAACTGGATCTCTGCAGAACTTTAGAGTGCTCTAGTTGTCACACCAGATGATGGTCGACTGGTGAAACTGAATGCCCAAGTCAGTGAGAAAATGTTGTAGCCACACAGCCTGCATGGTTATCTTAACTACCCCTTTGTACTCTGCCTCGGTTGAAGATAGAGCAATGGCATCTTGCTTCTTGCTCGACCAACAGATAGGCATGAAACTAAGACTGAGTGAGTAACCGGATGTGGACTTGCGATCAGTGATATCGCCAACCCACTCAGAATCAGTAAAACCCGATGAGATCTAATATAGAGTCTATTGCATAATGAATCCCAAAGGTGATGGTGCCATGTACGTATCAAAGGATATGCTTTGCATCCTTCCAATGTAGCTCATGTGACTCATGCATGAACCTAGAAACTGTGTCAACTGCATAGGAGAGGTCTGGTCTGGAGTGTGTGAGATACAACAAGATCCCCACTAGTTGTTTGTATAGTGTGTTGTCAACCAGTGGAGTCTCCCTGCCATCCTCAAGTTTGATTCCTGATAGGAAAGGAGTCGGAGAATACTTGCACTCTGTCATGTGAAATATCTCAAGGAGATCTCGTGCATACTTGGCCTGAGACAGTTTGATGCATGATGCATCCTGACTAATCTTGAGTCCAAGGAAAAAGTGTAGCAGACCCATGTCCGTCATAAAAAACCTATCATGTAGAATCATCGCTGAAGTCAAGCAACCGATGATCAACAAATCATTAACATACATAACTAAGAGTAGAAGTGAATCAGTTGTCCTCAGCATGTAGACATTCGTGTTTGATTTACAACATACAAAGTTATGTGACAACTGGTAGGAATCCATCTTGGCATACCATGCCCTCAGAACTTGCTTGAGGCCATAAAGGGACTTCTTCAGTCAACAGACCAAATACGAGTCATGCATAAATCCCTAGGGATACTCCATATAGATCTCCTCAGAGAGATCACCATGAAGAAATGCATTATTCACGTCCATCTGATGGACTTCCCATCCCTTGGTTGTCACAATGGCAAGTACCAATCGTAAGGAATCCATCTTCGCTACTGGAGCGAAGGTCTCATCATAGTCAATACCATGCACCTACTGAAATCCTTTGGAAACAAGCATGGCTTTGTATTTGCTAACATGTCCATCCACTGCACTCTTGGTCCTGTAGACCTATCTGCATCTAACAAGTTTCCTCCCAAAAGGAAGGGGAACCAAATCCCAAGTCTGGTTCTCGAGGAGGGAGTTGTACTCCTCCTACATGGCGAATTCCCAAAAGGGATTTCCAACAACCTCGCTATAAGACTGTGGATATGAAAAATGAAAAAAAAAATGCTTGGAGGGCAATGCTTCAGTGGAAGTGAGTGCAATAGGAGGCTCCTCAAAATCAGATTGATTCCTCCTAGTATCGGCTGGATCACCAACGAGATCCCATGCATCTTGAACAGTAGTTTGTGCCCACTTAGGCCTTTTCTTTGGCTCTGCAACTGCATATGGATGATCTGACTCTGCATCTGACCGTACTAACTCTAAATCTAAGTCATTTGATTCCTCTGAATCAGAACTCTCGTCTGAAGAAGAGTCAGCATGTGCATGCCCATCATCTTGAACAGGTGGAAGAATGAAGGTGTCTGCATGCGGTTGTTGAGGTACACGTAAGACACTTTCCTTGAATTGGACACTACGCTCAATGATGAGCTGGTTAGAGGAAAGATAAATAAGCCTATATCCCTTCACACCATCGGGGTATCCAACAAAAATACACTTAGTGCTCTGTGGATCAAGTGCCTTCCTCTTTTCAAAGGGAATTTGGGCCCATGCACATGAACCAAAAATGCGAAAGTGGGTCACTTCCGATTTAAGGCTGCTCCAAGCCTCATAGGGGGGTCTTATCCTTGACATATCTATTGGGAGATATGTTTTGGATGTATGTTGAACAATTAAGTGCTTCGACCCATAGTCTCTGTGGTAGTGACTTTGCATGCAGCATGCAAGATTCCATCTCCTTTAAAGATCTGTTTTTCCGCTCAACAACTCCGTTTTGTTGTGGAGTATAGGGAACTGTGTGTTGCAACTGAATCCGTGCCTCATGGAAAATATTATGGATCTCATGATTTACATACTCTCCCCCGTTATCAGTTTGGAGGACTTTGATATTTTTTCTGGACTGTGTCTCAACCAGGGCTTTGAAATCTTTGAGGTGTTGAAAGACCTCAGATTTTTGCCTGAGAAAGTAAATCCATGTAAAACATGAGAAATCATCAACAAAAATGAGAACAAACCTCACTTTTTTGATAGATGGATGCGAAAAAGGACCCATAAGGTCACTGTGGATTAGATCTAAAGCTGTGGAAGCTCTCTGAGACTTTCCTTTGTCGAATTTCTCTCTAGTGTGTTTTCCGAGAACACATCCCTCACATACTCCCTTGGAGAAATGGATGTTTGGTAGACCATCAACCAATATTTGCTTGCTAAGTTTTTGCATATATCTGAAATTCAAATGTCCAAACCTTTCATGCCATATCCCACTACTTTCATCAGCTTGAGTAAGCAGTAAAGCAGAATCAGGTTCAATGAATTCAGAAAAAGTATAGAATCTAGACTGATGATTTACCTCACTGGTTGCAACCCTGGAGTTGGTTTTCATGTCATAGATGTCCACGACATTTGGTGTGAATATGACTTTCTTTCTGGTGTCGGAATTCATCATTTGATACACGGAGAGAAGGTTGAAGGAAAGTTTGGGAACGTGCAGCACATTCTTGAAGCTTTTGTTGGTGAGTTCAATCCTTCCTTTGTTGGTGACTTCGACTAAAGAGTTGTCCCCCATCAAAATAGGAGGACCTTTTCATGCATCCAATGAAGAATATACTGCTTTTGAGGTAGCCATGTGATGTGATGCTCCTGAATCTACGATTCAAGCATCTGAAGAGAAGTTGATGGCAATCAAGGCATGGTTAGAATTGTCTTTCTTGGGATTCTGATCTTCTAGAATGTGTATATGAATAGAGATAATGCAGGACCAAGTTTGGAGAGAATGGTGAGAACCATTTGTTTCTCCTCCTTAGATTTATCAACCCCGCAAGCTTTGAGTTGCAACAATAAATCCTTGAATTTTGTAAAGAAATCTTGGATATTGTTGAAGCTTTTTGGATCCAATGTGAACAATTCCACCTCCAACATGTGTCCCCTCATCTCATCCTGTTTTCCAAAGAGTCCTTCCAAGGTGTTCCAGGCTTCATTGGGAGTCTTACAGAAAGATATGTGAAAAAGGAGATCGGGAGAAATAAGATTGCAAATTGTTTTGAGTGCTTCATCCATTCGATTTAAGTACTTGGATTTTTCTATGGATGATATCGGTTATGTATCTATATTCAAGTTTAACTTGTACAATCCTATGGTTTAGAGATGTATGGCTATTTTCTCCTTCCATGCAAAGTAGTTGTAAGGTGTAAGAATAAATTCTTTTTGGAAATCCATCTTTTCGTTGTCTTCAATCTTTTGTACCTGCAAAAAAATTTGGTGTAACTTTTTCTTAGCAGTCCGTCGACTCTGATACCATGTAAATGTGATGAAGTTGCACAAAATATATCTAGATAGAAAATACTACACACATTTGCAGAGAGAAATTGAGAAAGAAGGAGAGAAAGAATAGAAGAATTATCATTAAGCATAATGAATAATGAATAATATACACATGATATACTATGTATAACTCAATTAATGCGCACTGGAGGAGAACCAATGTGACATAGTGGTGGTCTAGAGTGATATGGACACACACCAAAAATTACAGGAGTGAACTTCCACCTAGTCTAGTCTCTCGGGCAATTACGGGAGTGAATTGCCACATAGTTGAGTTAACTAGTCAACCAATATTCAGTCAACTGACTGAACATATCAAAGAATCAAGGGTAATGCGCCAGTCTGGTGATGATCCCAAGGAAAGTGTGCATTAGCATGGTGATGATCCCATTGTTGCATGGTGACAAAACCAATGCATCATCTAGACTCAACTCAACTAGTCAAACTAAAGTGTCAATTGAAGAGAACATTCTCCAAGTGGAATATTTTCCCCTAAAATAAAGGAGACTGGATAATGACTAATTATGACTAATAAACAAGGTGAAACCTTAGGAAAAAGAAATCCTAGGTGTGTGTGAAGTAACTCCAACAATTTTCTTATCTCTTGGGATCGTAGGGTGTATTGACCCAAGAAGGGGTTGTCCCTCATTCTATGGGAAGAAGGGGCTAAAGGCCTAGAAGGGTTGATGTTGGGTAAAAGATAAAATCCTTATATAAACCTTCCAGATTCTTCGCCCAGTGATCACCCAAGAAAGCAATGAAATGCTTATCTTTAAATAAAGGGGACCCACAGTATAATAAAGAATGCTTAAAAGGTTAGTTGAAAGATAGGAGGTCTCATCACGAGCCGACCTATCACATCCATGGATATCTAGTGGTATGACATTGTCATGATCTGGTCAACAAACCAGGGAAATGGCTCTCAGTTACATGGTTGAGAGAAAGGGGGTCTAATCACGAGTCATCCTTCTCATTTCCATTAGGTATTTGTGGGCGACATTGCCACCACCTAGTCACCACACCAAGGAAATGACCTTCAATATCTCCTTATGCTATATTGAAGGAAAATAAAGAAAGAAATATGAAAGGTAATTGATGGGCTTGGAAAAAGTGCATTACGGATGAAGGTACCACACACCCTCTACAAAGGCACCCATGAATGAGACACTACGACCCTTTATATGCCATGAGCCCTATGCCCATTGAGTCTTGACCCCTACCACCTCATCCCCTTTACATGGATTAGAGAGGGATATCTTGGAAGTTCTCCTTGACCTAGGGCAAGACCTACCAAACAGGACACCTCGTCAACCTTCCCATACTTAAGCTTGACAAGTCACATAGTGTCTTTGAGTTGTTAATTGTTTGATATAGTGATCTTTGATGCACATGCTTAGATGGCTTATTTATTGATTGGATCCACTTATCATTATGTTATGACTTGAGATCCTTGGAGGGTGTGTTCATTTGTCTTTGTAGGACCTAGTTGGTGGACAGTTTTGGGAGAACAAGCCTATCTTGGGCTTCCATGGGGCTACAAGCGCACAGGTTGGATGTTAGGGGCCTGCATGTCGGATGAGAGAGATCGAACTTGGACAACCTTGATGATGACTGGGATGACCTATCCCACCCCTTACTTGCCAAACAATTTTCCTAGGAGGGGAAAAACGTTCCACTTTTGAGCTTGACGTCATGATCTTGGGGGGTTAGGGCATGGTGGTGAGGTGCCACTCTTTGACACATGGACGTTTGAGGAGGAGAAGGGTCTTCACCATGATATGAGTGCCTAGATGCTTGACATGTGGCCTTTGGAGGCCCATCCTTACTTCTCCAACACCAACGACTTCCTCAAAGTGGCAAAACGTCCCCTAAAGGGGTGACGTCCTCCTAAATTAGAATTTAATTTGTGCAAAAAGTGAAATTTTAAGTGAATTGTTTAATATTACTTTGTCAAGGGGGAAAGATTAGGGTTGTTGACCCCTAATATTATGTTTTACTCCTTAATTTGTGGACAAGCTATGTTAGCTACATTTTGTATAAAAAGAGATCATAAGTGTTGGGCTTATGATATGACTGATTTTATGACGTTAATTAGATCCTTTTTTTCGAATGTGTATATGTGTTTTTCATGTTTTGAAGAGTTTTTGAAGATCTTTTGTGTCAAAACACTATGATCCACACCAGGTATGCATAATTCATGTTTTGCAATGATTTTGAGTTTAAATCAATATGTTTTTAATGTCCCAGGAGACTAATTCATGTTTTGTATGTCATGGGGAAAAATCACAGTTGTTTTTGCTTCCAGTACTCAGTTTGGTACTCCATCCGACACTCAGTCTGGTACTCCATTCGACACTCCGTCCTGCACAAAAACGATGGACGATTTGGTGGTTATGGTATTGGCGGCCGGTGATGGGTGAATCAAAGACATGGGTTTTGCTCATACTCATGCCCTCCAGCTACCGAACTCTTGCCAACTCGATTTGGATTGTTAAGTTGGGCGATTATTGGCTCGCTTCATTTTGGCAGTTAGGGCATCATTGAATGTAATTTAGTGTTTTTAGAAGAGGTTCAACCCTCTAGCAGTCGACCTCTCAGTCTGTAAAGATTATAAATACCACCGTGGTGGTCATACAATAGGAGAGAAGTCCAGGAAGTCATGTGTTAGAGGGAAAAGACAATTTCCCTCTGTTTTTCCATTTTCATTTTGCCAGAATTGTTTAAAACTGTGTTTTTAGTTTAATGGTGAATTTGTGTTGTTGAAGATCATGGTGTGCATTTGAAGAGTGACCACGACTTTCTGGGGGCCCACCAGCAGTCTGGGTAAATATTCTATGTGTTTATTTGTGAATTAGATAGCGTAGATGCATTTTTATTCATTTTTTTGTACATGAATTATCATTTTACTTCTTTGTTATTTAATTTGTTGTTTATGATTTAATTAATTTAACTTAGTTTTTACATGTTATTATGAGGAATCTTGTTAGTATGCAATGATTTATTAGTTAGCAGAAGCAATCTTGCAAGCTTAGACACTAACCCTTGTATGTAATTAAAAGAGAGCTAGAATTTCTACATGCTGAAATAGAGTCTAAAACATAGTTAAAAACAGAGTTTTAAAACAAAATTTTTAATTCATGCTTTCTTTAATAGAGTTTTGGTGGATGGATAGTCATTAGTATTTAGTTTTCAATTCTAGTTTGTTGATCTAGTTTCCATTTATATTTATTTATTTAATTCGTCATTTAGTTGTTTATTTTCTTTCTTGTCATATGCTGAAATAGTGTTTAATTTGTGTTTATAAGCATTTCTCTTTTTGCAATTTGAATTGTCAAAATAGAACTAGTTTAGTTTACTTCATGCAATTTATTACTTAGATTTAGGTTGCAATTTCAATTTGTAGTTAATGATTGAATTTAGTTATGAGTTTGTTTATGTAGTATAGAGTGCAATTGAATTTCATAATCTCTTTATAATTGTTGATGATTAATGCATGAGTAATAGTCACATGGATATGCAAGGTAATTGACATTGTTTTCATAATGGCTAAGTTCTCACTGGATTGCCTAATTCACACTTTTCACTTTTCTATTGAAGTCAATATCGAATTTATCCCTCTTGAATTATCTTTCATTGTTAAGTGTCATCGTGATATTATAAGACACCGAAGACATTCACACAACCATCAACACTATATTTGAGTTTTCATAGCTTAGACAATAGTTTTCTTGCTTTCATACCTTCAGAGATAGTTTTCTTGCTTTTGTAGGATATATTCTTTTCTTTGGTAGGTTAAAGAGTAGTTTGCTTACCATAGAGATTAGTTGTTAATTGTTTTTTTTATCATAATGATTTCAATTTAGTAGATTTTCTTTTGTAAATTAGAAATAGTTGTGAAGATTAGTTTAAGAATAGAGTTCACTTGTTTCTTAGTTTAATTAATTGTTTATTGATTAGTTTACTTGTTGTAGAAGTCATCCTAGGCTAGTTAGTTGTTTACTTGCTTTAATAGGTTAGTTGCTTGCTTGTTCATTTTCTTGCTTTCATAGGATAGTTTCTTATTGAATTTAAGTAGGCTAGTTGAAGTAGTTTGTCGTTGTTATTTGCTTATTAGTTGAAATAGTTTGTTTTTGCTTATTGTTATGATTGAACTAGTTTTCTTTAAGTAGGGTTGTCATTTGCTTTCTTAGAACTATCCATTGATCCTGCGTTCAAAGGTTACTTAGGGTACATAGTTTGAGTTTCTTAGTAGGGTTTGATTATTAGTAGTCTTTGCTTGAATAGATTAGCTCTTAGATAGCCACTTCCTTAGTTAGACTATACTACCTCCAATCCTTCTACCTTGGCATATATATTGCTACAACTCTAAATTTACTTACCCCGGGTTGACAATTTAATTGAGGGGTTTTAGTGTGTCTTTAGTGCATATATAACACCCATAATTTTTGGCGTCGTTGCCAGGGAACTTTAGCATTAGTTTGGTGGCGGGGGAACTTTAAAATGAGAGGTAAGAACCTACGCATCTACTATAGCAGGTTCCCCCAAACCCAATGGTAGTTTTTCTTCTTTTTTTTGTTTGCTTTCATGAACAGACCTAGGGACCCAAAAGGTAGATGCATCATACCTTTAAACTAAGGTTCCTTCCAACCTTTTTGGGGGAAGGAACGTTCCACTCATAAACTTCGCAGACCGATACCAAACAATAGGACCTAGCTCAACTCAAAGAGTTAACGCAGTCTCTGAAGAGACTAAAACAGGGAGCCCTATAGAAAAAAAGTTGAGGCATCAGTAATAGTAGGACATAAGGCCAAACCACTCGAGCTTGTTATCCCCGATTTCTAGGGATAACTAGGAGATCATGTCTCGAGGCCCACAGGTCCTAGACATGGAGTACCAAGAGCAGGATTGACCTGAGCATGGCCCTGGAGGGCCCATCCTTCTTCTTCTTCGTCAGATTTTTCCTGGCAGCAGCAGCAGCATCCATCACCATTGACTTGGACTTGCATCAGAGAAGACTCTTGCTCCATGGGGTAATTGGTCCAGGTATCATGGTATGTGTCATGTTCGATCGTTATAAATTTTAGATATATGCATCAGGTTCCTTACATTTCTAACAACTGCTTGGATCTTACACTAACCCACTTGACCATTGTTGGGGGGATTAACAGGGTGCCCTAGCAAGCTTGTACCCATAGGTTTTGGTTAGCCACCAGGGGAGATCTGAAGAGCCATCGTCCGCTCCCACCATATTATCATTTTACATCTTATCTCCCATACATCCATCCCATTCCCCTAGCCCGGGCATTAGGAGGACCTATTTGAGGGGTTACACTTTGTCCTGTGGGAAGAAGGGGCTAAAGGCCCAGGAGGTAAAAGCAACTAGTAAAAGATAAAATCCATAGGAAATAAAACCTAGAGATGCCTCGCCCAGGGATCCCCGAGAAGGCAATAAAAGGCCTCTCAATAATAAACGAAAGGAACCCAAAGAAAAATAATAAAAACAAGACCTAGCCAAGAGGATGGGAGGTCTCATCATGAGCCGACCCATTATGTTCATAGGCATCTAGAAGTATGACATTGCCATTATCTGGTCACCACGCCAGGGCAATGACCCTTGGTTGCATGGTCAAGGGAAAGGGGGTCTCATCATGAGCCAGCATTATCATTTCTGCGAAAATACTCGTGGGTAACATTGTCAGCTCTGGTCACCATGCCAAGGAAGTTTCCTCTGGTCGAACCTTGAAGCAAAAAAAAAAGAAAGAAAAGGTAATAAATAAAGAAAGAATAAAGGCAAATAAAGGGCTTGGAAAAAACTGCATCCATGACAGGTACATCTCGCCTCCTACAAAGGCACCCACGGATAATACCTACCCTTGGTCTTCATTGTGTCTGGACATCCTTAGAACATGCCACCTCATATTACATGGCTTCAATGATGTCTTTTGGAAACTTTCCTCTTCTTATGGGTGCTGACCCAATAGGTTACCTTGTCTTTTTCTTCAGCTTTGTATAGAAGATCAGTGTAATATATTTGAGCTATTAGAAGATATGCTAGGGGTCTTATGCATGTATTTGATAAAATTAATGATGAAATATGATTGACATTGTTATGATCCCGAGGACTAATGAGCCCATGGAGGGCGAAGTTTTTGATGTGCAGGACCATGCCCAACGGATAGGTACCAGTGGACCGGTACACATGGGGAGATGATTAGCTCGGACCTCCATGGGGCTGAGGAGCCCATCAGATGGTTTTTGGGATGGCAGAGACAGGACAGTGATGTGATGAGCCTTTGCACATGAAGAAAAGAAGGATGTTCCACCCGGGACACTTTGGCTGAGCCTAGCCTGGGGGGGATGACCCACTTCGGATGGAACATTTTCCTCTTGATGGGCAAGATGTTACCCAGGAGATCTGGACGTTACCTTGAGCGTGTGGCAGTTTGATGAGGTTACCAGCACGTGTGGCAGCTTGGAGGAACCCTAGTAGGGCTAACGCCTGACTTCTGGATGCGAGACTAGCCCAAAAGGGGCCAACGTCTCCCTCAGAGGGGCTTGACGTCCCACCTTTTACTCATTTTGTGTCTTTTACTTAGCAGTTAATGTAAAAACAGTATAATTTTTGTAGTCAGCCTTGTCGGTTGTTTTAATGACCTATTTTGTAAATTAAAGGTCATGGAATGATATATATTGAGGATGTTTTTCCCTCATTTGGACATAACACAACTCACTCTCTTGTGAGATATAATATTTTGTGCCCTAGTTTGGTGTCTTTGGTGTTCTAAGTGAGGCACAACTCTTCTTGGAGGATTTCTCTTGGCATATATGGCATTTCTCTCAAGGAAGGTTTACAACTAGGGTTTGATTATGCTTTCTTCATGATATGTAAGTGAATTTTTCATGCAAAACTTCTTAAGTGAATGGTTGTAGGCTTAATTTCTTACATTTGCTATTATATTGCTGAATCTTGAAACCCTAGGTAGCAAGCACACAAGTAGGTCATTGCTATATGTCCCCTTGTTTGAGAAATAGTTTTAGCCATTGAAAAAGGAATATATAGCCTAGCCGTTGCTACACTTTTCTCCCTTTTTCTGAGCTAGCGTTGAAGTTATAGGTTGAAAAGAGGAGACGTCCTAGGCCTAGTTGGACTACACCTAGGGTTTCACCTCCTAGGGTTTGAAGGCCTTGCCTTTGCAACACCTTCTCCCTTAAATTTATGCTTTGAAGCTAGCCGTTTTGCCAAGTGTATTAAGAGAAGGAGGAAGGAGCACGAGGCCTTTCTTAAGCAACACCAGAGTGAGCCTCCTTCCCCTAGGGTTTTGATTCTAGGGCCCTGCCATTATAGCACCTTAGAACCCTACCTTCCAGTATCTAAGTTTAAATCCTCCCGAGACCTTTTACCCTTGCTTTTGACACCATTTACCCTAAGGCACTGGTAATATCTCCAACGTTGAGCTTTAGGTGTGCAAAACCATCTTCTAAAATTCAATTTTCAAAACCCTAACTAACCCTAACGCTGCTAACCTAGGCTGACGTCACACTTGACGCAACAAGCTTTTGACTAATAAATGAGCAATTAAATGATGACGTCAAGCATTTATTGAACAATTGTTGATTGAAAATACTGTTGGCTTGGTCATTTTTTGTAGATATTGATGAATTGGTGATCTTGCAAAGGCTATTTAGCAGAACGTTGACTTCATCTTATCTATTACATTGCTTATTAAATGAAATCAGATAGTTAAGAAGTACCAACCCTTTGAGTTATAACCTGCAAATATTGTATTGTATTGTTATTATCTTGTTCCAGGCAGGTGTTTTCAACAGGGACTTCACTTCTTTATTGGCTGATTAGTTGGACTATCGGATACTGGTGGTAACCTGCGAGGAGGGAAATCTTAACACTTGACCTTGTATCCATTGCCTCTTCAAATCCCAGGTTACCGGGGACGTCTCCCCTGGGCTAACCCCCCTAAACAGAAAGAACCTCCCCATCGAGGTGACATTGGGTGGGGAAGGTTCTTGTTACGCCAGTTTGTCCACTATCCTGTAGCCTGTGACCTAAAATACAAACTGCGCGATAACAGAGCCCTTTGCAGAACCAACCAACACAACCTTTGTTTTCTTACCACCACCAGGAGAATGAATTCGAACGTAACCATTAGTTTGGAAGAACTCTCTCAAATCCTAGTAGCAACTGGGATCTCTTCTTCTCAGGAAGAACGCATCTTGACAATAGCCAAGAAATTGAATACCTCTCCAGAAATATTAGAAGAATCAAGGCCCTATGAGCTACAAAATGATTTTCCTTGCCAAAATGCAAAGGAAGCTGGAAAAATTATGGACTACATCTAGTGGAGAGAAATCATTAAGACCTAATATTGAGGAGTTTTCAACATCCATCTCAGCGGATCCTTTATCTACTTCAGAAATCAATCATCCAGAAGAAGAGGATCTGCATAGCATGATGAAGGAGAGCATAGAAATTACTATTGATGAACATCAAGATTACATTGAAATTTGGTTTCAAGAGGTCATCAGGCCACAATACTATTCTCTTCTTCAACACCTTATGATGCCAAAACAAAAAGGTTGGTTTGTTCTTCATATCCAGGTAATCACTGCGGTAACTTTTTCATATATGGATATGAGTATGTTTCTTATCTTGCTCCGCACATGGTTACATTGGAAGAGTTCTTACACTTGAATAAAGATTTTCCCTTACTTTTTAGGTAGGGTAGGATAGTAAATAAAAGTTGCATGTTGTTAGTTTAGCTTAAAGTCTAATGCAATCTCATTTTACATTTTCTTTTAATAAAAGAACTATGAGATACATGTTCCTATGACTTGATCTCATTGATCTCATTAGTTTGTTATATTTTAGAGTGTGGTTTTTGCAAACAGTTTTAGAGATCTCTGTAGGTATTTATATCACCAAGGGTAGACAATTCCAAGGAAATATAACAGAAGGATTGTCTTCAAAAAAATTGTTATATTTGAACCTTGTTGTCTGCTAAGCATCAAACGAATAATGACTTGTTGTAATTAGCCATATTTTTGCAAAGATTTTCATCTTCTTTTTCTCAAGGCATCTTAAATAGCAGTTGCTCTTGAACCTTCACCACTATATAAGGATGTGACACAGTAACCATCAAGCTTAGAGGTCTCTTGTATAGTTTCTCCAAGAAACCTGAGTAAGTGAGTAAAGTATCTTTATTAAAGAGTAACAAGGAGGTCTAATTAGCAGTTAGTCATGGAAACATCACAATAAATTTCAAAAGAACAAAGTGAGTTGAGCCTAGAGATACCTTTATGTTCTTTCTCAATGGTACCATCCATTACACACTAAATGGCTTGATTATATCATATCTTTATATAGGCCACGTCTGCTTAAGTACCCCTTACATCAAGACAATCACTAAGAAATATAACGGAAAGTCATCCTCTAACATAAATACCATCTCAATTGAAAAAAAGAAGAAGTTGTTTTCAGAGTTGTCTCCCCATCCTCTTGCATAAAGAAATCTTATACTAAAATCTTAAAAGATGGAGGGCTAGTCTCTGAGGGTGTAAGAGGCTAACCCGTTGGGATACTAAACAGGTCTGTTGGCAGTGGGTATCGACCTATGGTATGACTAGGTAAACCCACCGGAGTACTGGATAGGCTTGCTGGCAATGGGGCATTCTACCTAGCGAAGATGATAATCTGACAAAAAATAAATAATAAATTTAAACTTGTCCTGATGTACAGAATTAATTATAAACAAAGCTGACATGAAGTATGTATGGTTAAGCTAAGGTTAATGAACTCCATAAACTTGCCATTGAGAACGAACTCTGAGACTATCTTGAAACTCTCTTGCCTACCTCTTCTTATCTATATATATAGGATCTCTTATCCTATAGGTGGGGCCATCTTTTAACCGTCTCGTCAGACCAATCTGTGAAATTTATCTCGACACTTAACAAGTTGTAAATATTCGGCTATTGGGAGAACTATCTGGTTTCCTATATTTTTTATTGTGAGGTGTCACAATACTTAGGTGTGGGGGATGGTTTCATAAGTTGACAAATGATAACATTGCCTAGAAGAAGTAAATATTTGTAAAATTTTTATGTGTGTTGTTTTCATAATACAAGCTATTATATCAACAGTTATTTTATTTTTGAAATGATAATTCCCCGTGTGTTATAAATTGTTGTACATTTCCTTAACAAACCAATTAACTGGTTTATTTTCGTTACAAACTTTTCATTACAGAGTTATGATTACATGCCTTATAGACTGTGAGATAGAGGAATGGATTGTGTGAGCACGATGACAAAACAAATAATAATGGAACACTCTTAGCCTACCTCAGCTCCTATTCACTGTGTTTGTGGCCTCTGAGGAATCAATTGCCTCAGCCACAAAGCCCCCAAGAGTTGGAGACTGTTGGTTTAAACACCACTAGTTGCCAAGAGCAAGTTATAACAGGGTTTTCAAAACTGAGTTTCAGAACATCTCTGGAGCTAAGAGATACTCCAAGGAGTGGATAAAGGAGGAGCTAATCAACCCTCTCATAGTCATCATCAAATTGATTACAAGTGAAGGTATACATTCTATCTTTAAAGCCTGTCACTTTCAATTATTAGTTCACTTTCAGTTCAATAAGCCGTTGAATTTTCCCTTTTACTTCTTAAAGGGTCTTGAGAAGATGTCTTCCCAAGTGAGGAAGAATATAACCAATCCCCATAACAACTTATTTCACCATGGCCTTATCAAACTAATTGTCTTAGCTGAGTTGGAAAAACAGGGGAAAATGTGGGATGAGTTCATTTACCAATTTGCAAAACCTCATCTTACAATCAAGACTAACAAAAAGACTCTTGATCTAGGGACTGTTACTCCACCCAAACCCTCATGCTCACGCTATTCCTCTACCGGACCAAAAGTCCAAAGAACTTGTTGATACCCCTACAGCCTCATCGGGAAAGAAGACCAATAAGCTTATTGCTAACCCTCCTCTAAAAACAGTAAAGACCAAGAAGCCTATTTCTAATTCATGGTACGAGGACATGCCATATATTCGATCTGGGGGGGAGTTTCCAGAGCTAAAAAAATGCTAAGCACTGCCCATTTGTATAGAAAACCCATAAGATATTTACAATGTCTTGGGATATTATATCAGCAGTTGTTTGTATTGGTATGCTAAATTATATATTATTGATATTATTGTGTGTGTTATAAGCTTGTTGTGCATTTTTATGTTTATTCTATAGAAGACTTTGTATACTTAACTACTCTTTGTGACAAATACAGAGCGATAACAACTGCTAAATACTTACTGACATTTGTATTACAAGCTTATGAAAAGAGAAACAATTGTTTGAATTGTTATAGATCGATGACATGCAATAAAAATTCTCTTGTTCACCATGCCTACCAGTACAAACCAAGCCTTTTGTTAGTATTTGTCAGTGATGTCAGTCACCAGTGATCAAATTTACTCTTTCATGTGATTGATAGGGTTATTAGGTCAAATTGTTATATTTTCAAAATAAAATTTGACATATATTGGTTGTAAAATGGTCATTGTTGTGTCTAGGTATCCTTACTACTCCCTCCACTCATCCAAGGTCATAAATTTTCATCATGGTCATATCATCATTCCTTGTCATAAATTTTCAAAAGATTGTCTTGGTCAAATTATACTTCAAAATTGGTTTATGAATTAAGGAAGATGAATTTGACAAAAGTGAAAGAGTTTTTTGTCAATCATAGACCAAGAAACAAAAACCTCCTTCATTTTATGCATAGGTGTTATTATTTGAGAGAAATTCTCCAAATACAGTCGCTATAGGAGGGTTTCTGCACATTTGGACAACTTGACTTCAAGTCGTTTTTCAGAGGTTTGGAGAAGTCATTTGCAGTGCTTGATGGTTCCATTGTGTAGCAGACATCATAAACTTTCCAACCATACCACTTTCAGCCCCAAAAGCCTCCGGTAAGGCCTCCAAAATCCCTCTCAAAGACCACGCTACGCTTCTGCAAGTTTTGAATAACCAACTTCAAGCTGAGATTATGAACAAATGGGAAAGTAAATTTGAAACCTGGAGGAGGTTTGTGTTCATAAAATACCCAAAAACAATAACCTCTCTCATTTTTTGAATATACATTATGGTTTGGGATATATTCAATTCTCTTAGAGGCCTAGTTTTTCAGAAAATGAAACACTTTGTTTTTCTTGTTTTAGTCATGTTTTCTTTTCATGTTTTCCTAACAACTGGAAGTGAAGTTTTGAAAACCAAGAGAGGTTTTTATCAAAGACATATTCAAAAACAAAAACCTCTCTCAGTTTTTACACAAAAGTTACTGTCTTGTAGTTACAGGTGTCACTTTGATACCTATTTTTCACAAGTTTGCCAAGACAAAATTGTTGTTCTTCTGTGAAATCACTTTTGGAACTAATTTTGCAGAGGTAAAATTGTTGTTTTGCATGGTTTAAAGGATCAAGGGTATAACGTACATCTCAAGGCTTCCTCACATGTCATCAACAGCCTCCAAAAAATCCAAACCCTCTAGTTCAAACTTAGAGAGCATGAAACACTGAGTCGTCATTTACGCCATGATAACGTTGTCCTACAAGCCAAGATGAATTCTCTACAGCGTTAGGTTGATGATATGACTGCCACAAATAATAGTCTATGGATGCAATTGAAACATCACAAAAGGCCCAAGACAAAATCACCTCGGCAAGAGGGAAAAAGCTTCTAAAACTAATCCACCCCCTCCTTCGCAAGTTTAGTCATGAAGGGCAATTTCTTTTTGTTTGCAGTGGGACCTGCAAAATATTAGGTGTGGGGTTAATGTTGGGCCCATGATATGATTGCTTTTATGACGTTAATTAGATATTTTTGTCGAATGTATATATGTGTTTTTCCTGTTTTGAAGAGTTTTTGAAGAGCTTTTGTGTCAAAACACTATGATCCACACTAGGTATGCATAATTCATGTTTTGCAATGATTTTGAGTTTAAATCAGTATGTTTTTATGATCCCAGGAGACTAATTCATGTTTTGTATGTCACAGGGAAAAATCACAGCTTGTTTTTGCTTCTGGCACTCAGTTCGATACTCCATCTGGCACTCAACGTGGTACTCCATCCGGCACTATCCGGCACTCCGTCCGACACTCCATCCTACACAAAAATGATGGGTGATTTGATGGTTATGGTATTGTCGGCCAGTGATGGGCAAATCAGAGAAATGGGTTTTACTCGTGCTCATGCACTCCAGCTACTAAAGTCTTGACAACTCGATTTGGGTTGTTAAGTTGGGTGATTATTGGCTCGCTTCATTTCGGCAGTTAGGGCATCATTGAATGTAATTTACTATTTTTAGAAGAGGTTCGACCCTTCAACGGTCGACCTCTCAGTCTGTAAAGCTTATAAATACCATCGTGGTGGTCATACAATAGGAAAGAAGTCTAGGAAGTCGTGTGTTAGAGGGAAAAGACAATTTCCCTCTGTTTTGTCATTTTCATTTTGCTAGAATTGTATAAAACTGCGTTTCTAGTTTTAATGGCGAATTTGTGTTGTTGAAGATCGTGGTGTGCATTTGAAGAGTGACCACGACTTGCTAGGGAGGCCACCAGTAGTCTGGGTAACTATTCTATGAGTTTATTTGTGAATTAGATAGCATAGATGCATTTTTATTCATTTTTCTGTACATGAATTATCATTTTACTTCTTTGTTATTTAATTTGTTGTTTATGATTTAATTAATTTAACTTAGTTTTTGCAGGTTATTATGAGGAATCTTGTTAGTATGCAATGAGTTATTAGTTAGTAGAAGCAATCTTGCAAGCTTAGACACTAACCCTTGTATGTAATTAGAAGATAACTAGAATTTCTACATGTTGAAATAGAATCTAAAACAGAGTTTTAAAACAGAATTTTTAATTCATGCTTTCTTTGACAGAGTTTCGGTGGATGGATAGTCATTAGTCTTTAGTTTTCAATTCTAGTTTGTTGATCTAGTTGCCATTTAGCTTTATTTATTTAATTCATCATTTAGTTGTTTATTTGTTTTCTTGTCATATGCCGAAATAATGTTTAATTTCTGTCATTTCTCTTTTTGCAATTTGAATTGTCAAATAGAACTAGTTTAGTTTACTTCATGCAATTTCTTTCTTAGATTTAGGTTGCAATTTCAAATTGTAGTTAATGATTGAATTTAGTTATAAGTTGTCTTACGTAGTATAGAGTGCAATTGAATTTCATAATCTCTTTATAATTGTTGATGATTAATGCATGAGTAATAGTCATATGGATATGCAAGGTAATTGACGTTGTTTTCATAATGGCTAAGTTCTCACTGGATTGCCTAATTCACACTTTTCACTTTGTTATTGAAGTCAATATCGAGTTTATCCCTCTTGAACTATCTTTCATTGTTAAGTGTCATCGTGATATTATAAGACACCAGAGACATTCATACAACCATCAACACTATATTTGAGTTTTCATAGCTTAGACAATAGTTTTCTTGCTTTTGTAGGATAGATATTCTTTGCTTTGGTAGGTTAAAGAGTAGTTTGCTTACCATAGAAATTAGTTGTTAATTGTTTTTTTACCATAATGATTTCAATTTAGTAGATTTCCTTTTGTAAATTAGAAATAGTTGTGAAGATTAGTTTAACAATAGAGTTCACTTGTTTCTTAGTTTAATTAGTTGCTTATTGATTAGTTTACTTGCTATAGAAGTCATCCTAGGCTAGTTAGTTGTTTACTTGCTTTAATAGGTTAGTTGCTTGGTTGTTCATTTTCTTGCTTTCATAGGATAGTTGCTTATTGAATTTAAGTAGGCTAGTTGAAGTAGTTTGTTGTTGTTATTTGCTTATTAGTTGAAATAGTTTGTTTTTGCTTATTGTTATGATTGAACTAGTTTGTTTTAAGTAGGGTTGTCATTTGCTTTCTTAGAACTATCCATCGATTCTGTGTTCAAATGTTACTTAAGGTACACAGTTTGAGTTTTTTAGTAGGGTTTGATCATTAGTAGTCTTTGCTTGAATAGATTAGCTCTTAGATAGCCACTTCCTTAATTAAACTATACTACCTCCAATCCTTCTACCTTGGCATATATATTGGTACAACTCTAAATTTACTTACCCCGGGTGCATATATAACACCCATCAATAAGATCTCATTTCAAACATAACTCTCCCTCTTGTGAGAGGCCCTGGTCTGAAATTTGTGTCACACTTGGCTCTTTTATCTCTTGTGCACTTTTTTTATGGCTATGTTTATGAATGGTTGATGGAGGAGGCCTAGCGCTAGCTTTGGATGATGCTTTCTAGCTCTTGTGGTGAATTGTCTTAGCATTTCTCTTGTTCTTTGTATGATTTTTACTCTCTTGCTATCATTTTATTCAAGCCAAGTATTGTTATGCTAGGAGCTAGGTAGGAAATATAAGGGCATACACCCCCACCATATTCTTCACCATTTTATTTGTTTCATCTCATTAATTACACTAGGGTTTTCTAAGAGAAGTATAAGGGCATACACCCTCTTAGCTTAAACCCTAACCTAGAGAAACTTGCCTTGAGAAGTAAAAGGGCTCACGCCCCCAAGGAGGTAGCTTCTCTAAGCTCCTTCTGACTCCATTAACCCAATAATAAAGGCACTAGATATTGATTTGTTGCATTGGATAAATAAAATATTGCATTGGGAAATGTGATTTTTGGTCATTTTTACTTCTTGCAAAGTGGATTGTATTCCTTGTGCCTTAGACATCTCACAACCACTAGGCGTCCCCATCTAGGGGCTACTTAATGTTGTTGTTACAAAATTGTATCTTTAGCCATTGGGGCTGCAAAAACCCTAACTTACTTGATTGAATAACTCTCTTATAAACCATTGGATTTTGCTCAAAGTTTGCACACTTGTTCTCCTTGATCCAACGCACTTTTTGGCAAAGTTTGAGGAGATTTCAGTGGCTGATTTTCTTGCGTTAATACATTGAATGTTACAGCCATAAGGCTGATATCATTTGTTGCAGACAAGTGTTTACAACAACCTTATCTTTTATGCTAAAAGTATTGGTTTTTCATCTTGAGTTTAGCTAGTCATTTACTAGTTTTTTTCTTGCATTTTCTACTTGATCTTTAGCATTTATTGAGCAGCTTATAGTACCATCTTCTTGTTGATATATACCGTTATCTATTGCTTCAAATTAAGGACAACAAGCTTAACATGTTGATCCAATTAACATATACTATTGTGAAGTGTTTTTTCTTGTGTCTCGAGCAAGTACAATCATCCAGAGAAGTGTTATACCTGTGGGGCAGCAATTACTTGACTTGCAAGGCATCTCTTTCCACCTTTCACTCGAGGCTTCATTTCCATCCATCTCCATCTCCATCTCAATCCCCCTAGGGTCACCGGGATCGCCTCCCTAGAGTGACCTAGTCACACTTGAAGTGCGGGACCTACATCGAAGTGACATTGGTTGTAGAATTCTCAAGTTATAGCACTTGCCTTGTGGTTGGGTCGGGCTTTGCCCAACCGACAACTTGCGCTATAACACACCATATTGTCAAAAATGAACCATAATAACTAACAAAGAATTATGTTTTTATCACAAAAGATTATGACATGAGTTAAAAGAATAAGTAGCATTTATTTCTACGAGGATGAATAATTTAGCTTTTGACACTTTACATTCCAATCCCATTTTCCCAATAACCTTTCATTTCCTATTCTCACATACACATACACTTTTTCCTACCTATCAACATGCCATTTTGAAGACTCGTAATTTACATACTAATGTTTTATATACAATATTAATAGATTGTGATCATTACTCTAACCTAACACTAATAAAATCTCCCGAAATCTTTCAAAGAGACGTGGAATCATGAAACTCTGATGTTGAATATTTTGAAAGGTTCAGTTGTATTTGCAAGAACATTAAAAGATCTAATGAAAAATAGATGGAGTATCTCTTGTAACAGTTTAGAACAATCTATGCATTACTCCAGTGAAGAAATTGGTAATAAATACCTATTATGTACTCTAAGAAGTTCTAACTCGTCCTCAAATGCTTGGAGTGGAAGATCAAGGAGACAAAGGACATATTTTTTCCTACTGAAAGCTAGAAGTGGAAAGTAACATGATCACACTATACAACTTGTAATATACCTAAATGCCATCACTCAAAGTTGTCCTTTGAGAAAGTAAAGCCTACTAATTAGAAAGGTTACATATTTCTGGCCAGAAAACATAATTAAGACAATTTTTGATAAATAAATAAAATTAATTTAGTATTATTTATTTGGATGATCTGATTCAGAATTGAACTGATAAAGAAACTCTTTTTGAGAGAAGCCAAAAAAATAAGACAAGTACACCCTCATTTACAAACCTCGCTAAATTAAAACACAAAATGAATCATAAACACTAAATTGTCATCCCCAAAGACTAATATAGCATATATGCTTTAAGTTCAATCACCATTTAAAGCCCATATTTCATCCATATTTAAATGGGTGCATAATTAATAATTAAATAATTGGGCTAATGGTCAATTTTGATTGATTATATGTATATAGTGAGATTCTAGTGAAATAGTGGGGGTTTTTTACTCTCCCAGAATTTTGCATAATGATGTCATGGTATCCACTGCACTCTTTCTTGCTAATATGATCTGTACCTATTACATATTTAATAGAATCTAACAAGCACAGTGATTAATTACCAACAAGGGAAAACAGTAAGCACCATGCAGAGTCCTGTTCAGAACTCTCTGGAAATATGAATAGGCAATTTTGGACCGTAGATGGTCCACCCATTCATAGTTCAACCTACCCATTCATAGTTCCAGGCAGGAGTTTGTATAGGTGGATAATGTTTTCCATCAACAAGTGGTTAGGCTAGCCTATGCTTTAATGATACATGCTAGTGGTATCCATGTGGTTGAAAGGCAATTATGCTAGCCTGCCTCAGGCTAGCCTATGCTTTTATGATACATGTCAGTGGTATCCATGTCACATGTGGCCGAAAGGCAATTATGTTTAGTTATATCACTATTTTTCCTTTAATAGAATTTTGCATTTATTATGGCCAAGTTGATTGACAGCTGTGCCAGTGGTTAGCCTTCCTCATGGAGCCCCTCTTGTAGAATAGCCTTGTACCTATTGCAAATATTTGTGGGTAATTAATAAAATCTTATTTCAAATCAATATATACAGTAATACAAAGAGAACATAACATTTGAAAACGGATATGCCAAACACAGGCTTTCAACCAATTTTGGCTTGCAGATGAAATTTTCTTATCACTTGAAAGAACTCAACAGACACTAAATGTGCAGTTTGTCCCCAAACCGATTTCATCCAAAAGTATCATATCTGCACAGATTTGAAATTAGACTGCTTCCTTCCAAAGAAGCACATCAA
This sequence comes from Picea engelmannii, assembly GCA_009831015.1. Taxonomy (NCBI): domain Eukaryota; kingdom Viridiplantae; phylum Streptophyta; class Pinopsida; order Pinales; family Pinaceae; genus Picea; species Picea engelmannii. The sequence goes on from ML788848.1 coordinate 230,981, forward strand.
AGGTAACACTGGTATGCATCAATCAAGTCATTTTCCCATACACTTATCCTCACAATGAATTGGAGGTGGACAGGCAATTTCTGAGAAACTGTTAATAGCCTCTTTTACGCAAGATGTAACTTCTAGTACTTGCACCAAATCTAACATCATCCAAATCAATTAAGACAATTTTTTGGCCACTTTCAAGGAGCTTTCCATTAAGGAATGTACCATGACAGGATCTTAAATCTGTTAAAATTAAGGTATTACCTACAACTTCCATCTTTGCATGCTGCCCACATAGCATAAGCCAATGTTAGTACAGAAAGTGGTTAAACACCCCAGATTGGAATAGATGGCACATAAAATCAAGAATATAAGGAACAAAATCATAGCAAACTCTACCTGCCGAGATATTGAGGCATGATCCAGAACAACATCACAACTGGAAGCTCTTCCAAAAATGGTTGGTCGTCCAGCCAGGAGTGTGATAAATCCTAAACAACTTCCATTCTAGCCCACAAAAAGCCTAATAATTTAGGAAGACAAACTTGGATGTGCATTATATAGGAGTGTCTTCACAATAATAGGTAGTCCTACCACTCTTGATCACATTTTTCAATTGCATTTATATTTTCCTTCTCCATGAAAAAAAACAACTGCTGCTTGAAGATGTGATTGTTGGGGAAAATTCATCAGCAGATCATCTAGACATTAAAACAATAAGGCATAGTTGGGACAGACACCAATTATATGGAAAGGATGCTTCCAGTTTCCTCTGGACATATCAATGCACCATAGGACCTAACATCGCTCTCAAATCCAACTGATTAAAATGGTTGTTTTGAGAAAATTAGAAATCCCCTTAAATTTGGAAGTGTGTGTGGAAACTTAAAAGGTTCATTTTTTTACTATGCATATTTCAAACTGCCTTAGGGTATCACAAAGAGACCACACATAACTACCATAGAGTATAGAAAATTTGTAGCTCATTAAGCCAGGCAAGTTTCTAAATTTGCACAGTGAAATGATACAGGAGTTATTCCAAAATCCCTTCCAAGAATCACAAATAAAATAATGCAGGTCTTGGGAATGTGGAAAATATGTACATATGCAGCTATTCCAATTTCTATAGTAACATTACAAAAGGAAGCGATGTAACTTGTCCTCTCAACACAAAGTACCCAAATACATGTAATGCCATAGACATGCTGATCCACTGACTAAGAACACTTAAAGCAAGAGAGGCAATCCACACAAGGCAAAGAGCCAATGATAGCAGAAGAGGTTCCCGTGGTACTTTGGTAAATGATATGGACCTGGGCATGAACATTAAGAGGTACTTGCATGACCACTAGAGATGTAGTTTGGAGCTATGTTATGTTAACATACCCTCTGAATTATTTTGGTATATAATTCATAAGCAGTTTGCCTTGATGGGATACAGACAAAGACATGAATATGCTCTTTCCACAAGTAGGTACAGTATCCATATGGTATGATAAGATTATAAACAAACATAATAGCTATCAATTGTACTTTCTACTTTAAAGATGTCAGTACCAAAATCATCTATCTTGCAAGTTTTTGTCATTAAGAAAAATCATTAATAGACATCCAAAAAATGTCAAACAAGTATACCTTTTGGATCTCTATCTGGGACTCATGGACAGAACCAGTGTTGTTTTTCGCTTTAAAAGCACTGCAAACTTGTGTAGCAGAATTTAGAGTAGCTTTATCTGGCAAACACAACAGGTCTTTCTGATACTGATGCAATGCTGAAATGAATCCCCTGTTGGGGTTGACTTGATTGCGCCGCTCCTTTAAGTACCTATTTAAAGTGATTGAGTATCAATAGCATTGACCATAAAAACTTCCATTGGGATAATATCAAATCAGATAGTCCATAAACTGGATAAAATACTTCAAACCATAGCACTAGGAAAATGCTAACAGATCTGTTTACCAGTTTCTAATGCAAAAGATTCAACATGTATTCAATTATAAGAAATAAAATCCTGCTACTCCCAAAAACATAGAAGAGCATTTTGGAAACAAGGAAATCATAATATAACAATTTTCTATAAAGAGTTTATACAAGAACCAAGCAGTAGAGTGGCGAACTCTTTATTTCAAGAATAATTGAAAAAAATTATAATGCTGTCATAAGCAGACCTAATATTAGAGTGACTGTTTTTTCTGATACACAACCTAACATAATCCTTAGATTTTGAATTTTAACACCAACCATCATGGACAAGGTGGATGTCAGTTGTGGATCTGTGCATTGGCAAAATAGGCATTGAAAAACATATTAAATATGTCCCTGCTCCGGTGACTCGAGGAAATTTGGCTTTATGGATACTAAATAGAAATGCAACAAGCACAAGTGACTGCTGGCAAAGTCGAGGACATTCACGAAATACCAAAGGTTAATAGTTGCAGATTCATTAATATTAGGGAACACTGTCAAGTCTGCCACATGACTAGACAGTCTTCCAATTAAAACTGTGTTATTGATTAGAAAAGCTGAATAACAAGACCAATAGAAAAAATTTGCAAACTCTTTACTTGAATACAAAATTCCATAGACATCATATAATAACTAAGATCAAAGGTTCTGGAAGACAGGTTTTCAGAACTAGAGCAGAATCACATGGAGTCGGCACTGCTTCTAGTTGCTACATGCTTGCCCTTCAATCTCAACTGTTGTTTTAACATTGGGTATTGGAAATCATGAGGAAGAGCATCTACAGTGAATCCTCCAACAAACCCTAATCCAATAAGATAAAAAATGATGAAATATTGTTGATTTTTCAATAGACAAGGTTTAAGCATGAAGTTCATTCCATTTTAGCATTTTACTTAAACCATAAACAGTTTTGCAGCAACCAATATCACAAGAAGAAACACCATGCACAAGTACACAAGAAGTATCCTGGGAAACCCTTCTCAACAAGGGAAGAAAACCCAGCCAATCCTTTGCTATATTCTTCAAGAGAAAGACGTTTACCACCAAGAAAACCTAGCACACAAATGGGTGCTTGCAAACCCTAGAAGACTAGCGCCCAAGAGAGGTGAGAACTTTTCCCAAGAAGATGTACTTGCTGAAATTTCCAAACTCACACAAAAGATATGATTCCTCAATGGGGAATTTACCTTTACTTATTCAACAGAAGTGTCTATCGACACAACAGGGCCGACCTCTCTAACTCACAATATAATTAATAATAACCGGATTAATTATCTTTTACATTAATTATCAATTACATTAAGGTGGGGCCGACCTGTACCCTTTATATTACAATTAGGGTTACAGGCAGGTCTGACTCTTGAACAATATAGCAAGGGATCTCATACACCCACTAGTGCTCAGCCACTAGGGGCACATCGATAGGGATGTCCATATCTCTATCTCACTGCGTCTCACAGTAGAACCACACTCACTAGTGCTCAGCCACTGGGATCACGTTCATTTGTGCTCATCCACAGGCATGTCCACTCAACAGATCTTCTTTCCCATTGCATTACATAGGAGAGTCATTTGGAGTTCATCATCTCAACTCTCTGCTCAAAGGAGGCTAATACATCGTCTTCATCTCTGTCTCATAACGATGCACTCAGCTCATGGGAATTCACACGTTCACCTTGTGCTCAGCCACAGGCACGTCCAACTCAGCAGATCTCCTTTCTCACTGCGTTACACAGGAGAATCATCTGGAGTTCTTCTCAACTCTCTGTAAGGAGGAGGTCATCTCTACGTTCCAGCTCTGTCTCAGATAGGAACCACACACCCATCTAAGGGTCTCTCTCTCAGGTTTGTGTCCTGGAGGATGTCTCACGCAGCTGTAATCATCAACAAATATAACAACATCTTGAGTCAATTGGGTCTAGCCTAGGCTGTTGAGAGGAGTGTTATCCACCCACCCAAGATAAATTCTCACACGTGACATGTTGGGCTCTTAATAAGTATACGTTGTATTGACCTTGAGCCCTAAAGAATCCAGTTTACCCTGGGTACCACCCTCAAAATGACGGGGAGTTCCCGGTGGGTTTCCAACTTTCCACGGGATATATATTTCACGAGAAAAAAATAACAACACCTTGATGATAAAGACAAGATAGATGTATCACATACCATAAACACATAAAACTTCAAGAGGATGCAATAGATAGAATGCCCTTGGGATTATGAACAATTCACTTGAATGGGATTGCAAATGAGGTGATTGGTGTGTATTTATACCAATCGCTTAGGTTTTAGGATGCTATCTCTCGAAGGGAGACTAGGTTGGCCCTAGAATAAAATACAATAAAGCATAAAATGGGTGCAACGACCCACAACTACCCATAGATCGACCCATTAAGGGCCTCAACTACCCACATAATGGGTTGGCACAAGAATAGCCAAAATATCTTAACACCCCCACTTAAGTTGAACAAGAGGCCACAAAGATGGCATTAAATCCATAGATTATCATAGAAGATCACCACACACCCCCATAATGTTGAGTCAGGATCATCAAAAGGCATACTACTCATGAAGAAAGCCTTCACAATAGATATTGGGATTGATCATGCTACTGTTGATTTTGTAGCATCGGGAGGTATTCCCACAAGAGGCCGAGGTGTCAGGCATGTGGGAATCTTTGTTGGCACCAGAATGGTGTTTCGTTTCAGTGAAATCGGCCTTGGAATGAGGCTAGGGCCTCATGGGCAAGTTGATGGGCTTTGTGGGCTTATGTTGGGGTTTCACACCTACAAAGAGGAATAAAATATTCTAATTAATTGTTGAGTTTAGAAGGGGTGCCTAAACTCACTCATTGGACTACTATATAAGGAAAGGAGAGATTGTGACAAATCTCATTGTAACATTGTGTTATAATGGAGTTGGCATAAGTGAGTTTGCACTTGTGTCAAGGAGCTTGGTGATTTCAGCAAGGGAATTTATGCAACTATGGAAAATCTAGCCTAGGGCTAAGGACTTTCTATTTTTTGTTCTGGACAGGGAAACCACACTACACGTGTGGAGGAGAGAGGCAGTCGCATAAGGGAAGAAGTCGCGCATGTGGTGTGGACTATAAGGAAGCGTCCATACGGGGTTGCAGTACATGTACACGGGTTGCAGTGGGAACAGTCGCATATGTACGCGGGTTGTAGTGGGAACAGTTGCGTATGTACGCGGGTTCCAGTAAGGACTGTTATCAACCAAGTTGCACTAGGGGAATTTCCAGCGAGCTGCAAAAGATTGAACATTTTCATGTTCAAAATTCAGAGTTCAAAAGTTCAGCCGGTCATTAAGACCAACCTTTTTACATTTCCATAAAAAATTGTAATAAGAGATGTTGCATGATGAACTTGTAAAAGGTCTTAGCCACCTTAGTTCTAAGCACGAGTTATACTCTGGAGTGTTTTTTCACTTGTTTATTATATTTTTCCATTCAGACAATTTATAATTTATGAGTTTTTTCACTCAATCCCTCTAGAGCTGGAGTATATGCCCATTGTTAGGCTTGAACATGGATCTAAGCTTAGTGTCTAATGTATATTACCATGCTAAACATTCTCCTAGAGTCTTATGGAAATGTGCTAAGTCCCCCGTAGGATTTTTTTTTTTTCAGTTATTTAAAAACTTGCCAGATTTTGGCAATTTTTAATTAAAAAATAAAGATGTATTAAAAATTTGGTACTAGGGGACTTAATATGCCATGGGGGTGCTCATTTTTTGACCTGGAGCAGCCATATTACCTAAGTACCCATTTGGCTGAGCAAAAATAGTGATTTTAATCACTTAAAAGTCATTTTTGCTCAAAAAACCCAAAAAAGTCAAAATAAAATCAAAAAAATCAGCAAAAACAAAAATCAAGGAAACATGTGGGGATATGTTGGAGACAAATAAAGCCTCAAAAAGCTATGTGGCAGAAAGTAGATGACTTTCATTGGTCAAAGGGATAAAGTGGGCATGATTTGCTATTGATTTGAAGCATGTGCCAAAGAGAAGGTGCACCCATCTTGAGAGGTGGCGCATTCCCATATGGGGCAGCCAACCTCTTGAGAGGTGGCGCACCCACACTCTCTCATTCTTCACACTTGGCATTGTTTGGGACTGTGGGAGAGGTGGCAGCCCATACCTCACCACTTGGCTCCCCTCTCCTCACACTTAGTGCGCCCTCCTTGTCCACTTGGTGTGCCCTCCTTCACTTGGCTTCTTCACATTTTGCTATTTATACAAGCTCTCTCCCATTTGCAATCTAGTTGGAGTTTGGGGATTGTTGCTTGTAGTTGTATACTACTGTAATACTTTTCATTTGGAATAAAGAGACTTTGGAGGTCAAGAAGGTGTGTTATACATGTGTGTGGATGCTTGATGTCAATTTGTGCTTAATTCATGAGGTAATATTTGCCTAATTTCTTCTTTGGATTTGTTATCTTGGCCTTTGAAAGGATGTTATCATCTTGTAGGATAGGATTTATCTAGCTTGTTGTTAATCCTATTGTTCATTTACATTTAGATATTTTGATGTGTATGCATGTTTTGGTTAACTAACATACTCTTCAAGTTTCTTGTATAGGTGACACCATTTTTGTTAACAAGTTTATTTGCAAGATCTTAAAGCTTACAGGTTCTCATAGCTTGGAGTGGTGATGAAAGTTGCTTGTCTCTTCACAACTTCAAGGATCTAAAGACTCGGTCCCTCCTTAGCTCATCTAAAGACTCCATTGCCCAAGGGTTCCAAGGCTACAAATTTTCTCCCTTCACTCTTTCTCAAAGAAAATCTAAATTTTATTTTGGGTTACTTTGTTGAAAATGCAAGTAGCTTAGATCTATCTTTATTTCAAATTCTGAATATTTAAGTGTACATGCATAAGATAAACTAGATCCAAGTTTGTACTTTCAAGTTTCATCTAATTACTTAGATCTAGCATAGGAAAAGTCTCATTTAGCATGCTTTTCTTTCAAAAAAACTTAGAAGTTAAAGGATAGTTCTTTTTCTAAAGCTTTCAATTCCATATTTGGCAATTAGAGTGCCTTTATATTGCTGTTTTAAAACAGAAAAAAAATACCCTAAGGAGACAAGCTCATGCTTGTTTACTTAGTCAATTTTGGGGCTTTCCTACTAATAACCCAAGACACTTCCAAAGTGTTTTTGGGCATCTTTTGTCATTGTTTGTTTGTTGTTTTGTGTAGGTTGACGAACAGATAAGAGAAAATTCTGTCCGTTTTGAGAGGATTTGGAGCATCCAGGACCCCCGGGGGCACCCCTTTTCTTTAATAAGTATTTTGTAAACATTGTAAAGACTTGTGACCCCCTTAACGAATGGTCACAAGTCAATCCCATAAAGAGTTTTGTAAGATCTTTAATAAAATCAGTGGGGCTATAAGCTCTCACTCTTCATCCCCCCTGGGGGAACGATATTTTTGCTATGAAACATGATTCATTGAAACCCCCCCCCCTGTCTCGAATCCCACGTGGGGACACGGATTCGACCTAATTCGTGTCCGACACGAATTTGGATGGTGTCCCGATTTCATGACACATGTCACGCAAAGTTATGAAGACCTAACGGAAATTTTGCCATTTGGATGGTTGTAATGTGAGGAGGTTCTCCCTCTTATGTTGTTTTTATGTGATATTTCTGAATATATTTATCTTGCAGCTATCAAAAAATTGTTGTTGGAATTAATATTTCATATTAGGACAACACCTACATAACATTATTCAAGAGTGGCACTGGTAGGACTCTCCAAGACTATATTTCTGCATTAATTTTCAGCATTATTAAGGCTGATTCAAATAATTGTTGCTGGAATTAATATTTCATATTAGGACAACACGTACATAACCTTATTCAAGAGTGGCACTGGTAGGACTCTCTAAGACTATATTTCTACATTAATTTTCAGCATTATTAAGGCTGATTGTGGCATGTTGTTAGCAGCTCTTTCCTCAATCATTCACAAAACTGTCCTCTTTAGATTGATGTTTCTCAACTTCATTTGCCCAAGATTTGATAGGCACTAGTCTCGGTCCTTTGTGAATCCATTTTACTCTTCTACAATGTATTTGTTTTGCTAAAGCTAACTACTCATTTTCACCTTGATCCTTGTTGCCATAGCTTTAGTATTCCTACCTTAGGGAAGCTCCCCTTGTGTCGGAGGAGAGCTACCCTAAAGTGAGAGGAAGAGTTGTTGTGGTGACAATGGGAAGCCTTCCTAAGTTTCCCTAGGATGCATCTTTATGTCTAAATTTCATTTTTATGTCTAAAATTTGAATCTTTATGACTAAATTTCATTTTTGTATGTGTAATTTTCATATGTAATTTTTTTAGATATATATATATATATATATATATATATATATATAAACATGTCCTATGTGTCCTGTTGTCGAGATCAAAATTTCACGTGTTGAACATTCGTATTTCCGTGTCCTCTGTGTCCCGTGTCATCGTGTCAAGTGACTTAGTGTTTTTGGTGTTTATTTCAATTTTGCAATTTTAGCTTAGATTCAACTTTCATAACTAAAGATAAGCTAAAATAATCTTTCAATTCATCACAAAGCACTGCAATCTTCACATAGATTAGATTTCATTTTGGAAAGTAAAATCTTTAATTGCTAGTTAGTTTTATTTCTTGTAATTTCAATTTGGCAAATAAACCATCCCCTCAGCTCCTCGAAAGAGGCCTGGTCAGTGTGGATTAGTAATTAGCATAACATTTCAATTTCAGTTATTTACTTCTTGTTTAAAATAAACAAATTCCCCTCAGCTCTCAGTGCGGTTCCTGACCCTTCCAGTTGCGAGATAGTCTCGATCTGCTGGAAGTAAGTTTCATACACGCTGGGTTGGTCAGTGGTTGACAGATTAATTAGGACAATCTCTAAGTGGTATCATTTGTCTAAGACCTCTACCCTGGGTGTCATGTGTCAAATCACCTGGCAACTTGCCTTGTTGGATCTGCGGCACACCTGGTCGGCAAGTTTTAGATTGGTGAATGATACATAAGGAGGCCCAAACCATTTCATTAACTCAACATCAATTTATCCTAATAAAACACACGAACTACATTGCCCACGATTCACTTTAAGGCACTGGTCTCATTTTACACTCAGCAAAAGCCACAGGCTTCACTTTACATTATTGGTTATCTATTTGAAGCTATTTTAATATTACTTGCATCTAACAATTGTATCTCAGTATCCTTTTATGCAAGTATATGCTTAATGTGTATATCATGGATGAATAGTTAACTTGTGTATTTTCAAATTTATGATTGATTGTTGAAAAAATAATAAACTCCTAGATTTAATTTCTTGTACTTAGCTTAGTTCAAGCCTTAGTATATTTGTTAGGGACTACCCCCCCTTGGCTTCACCAGGAGTTGGCCTAGACAGAGGAGTTGAGGATTAGGTGACAACACCTTAATTCTCACTTGCCCCCAAGGACACACCGAGTGGATTGAAGATTTCTTCCATGTCTCCTAGGTGTGTATAAGGCGGAAACATTTTGGCATCGTTGCCAGGGATAAATCTTTCTATTCCCGGAATACGACTTTTGTTTTCCTTTTTTCTTTTTTCTTTGTTTGATGCTTATTGTTTGCTTAAAATAAACTTGATCATCTAGCGACTCCACTTCAAAAAATAATTTGACAAAGTATTCTGCAAAGAGGAACTCACGGTTTGCTTAGCTTCATCCTTGAACCCGAAGGTGTTTCTGGAGGAGTCTAGCCAAGCTTTCTTCTCAAAAGGATCCTTATTAATTTTTGGGTCCCAGTCCATTTCTGTTAGTCTTTTCTTTTTTAAATAAATCTAGTTTAGAAATGGATGATCTTTATAAACCTATTGATTTTTCTGCAATAAGTGGTTATCCACATGTGATTCCATAAAAAGCAATTGAAAATTTGCCTTGTTTTCAAAGCAATAATATTATTGATGCTAGATGTCATGTTAAGAAAGTTTCCCTTTGCTTTAATAAATGGTGTTGTAATGCCTTATATGAAGATGTGGGAATGAAATTGTTTATCTTATCCTTTGATGATGATGATCTTGATTGGTTTACAGAACTTAAGGATAAACAGGTTAGTACTTACAATGAGTTGATTGATGCTTTTATGGAAAAATGGAAGGAGAAGAAACCTCCAAATATGAAAACAATCAATTCAGATGTTAAGAATGATGCTTCACCAGATTCTAATCAAAAGTTTAAAGAAGTCATTCAGGCCATGGAATTTATCTATGCAAAACAGTTAAAGGCCATGGAAGCTCGCCTTGCAGAAGCAGAAGCTTCTATCAAGTATTCAGACCCTATAAAGCCAAAACTTCACAGTGAGCAAGAAAGGGAATTTCACCTGGAAATTCTGGAAGAGCCTATAGACGAGTCATTAACTGGTCATGAGGAAACAAAGGATTTTGACTTTGAAATGATTGAATATCCAAATAATTCAGATCCCCACCCTCCTCCCGAGGAATCCATCTCCTTAGAGAAGATCTTCAACAGTTATTATGAACCTGAAACGATCAGTGAAGCAGAGGTCTTGACAGTCCCAGTTCCAATCTCTCATCCATCAAAAGAATTAAAAATAGATAATAAGAAAATGGAAGACAACTCCAGTTTATCAATGTCAGATCATTATGAACAGTGGTTGGCCTTCCACCATGATAGTCCAATGCAGAGATTCATCAAAACTTTACAAGGCTTGCCAGACTTTAATGTTTGGTTGAATAAAGAAATAAACATGTTTCTTGGGTGGTCCAATCCCAAGAAAAGAGCC
>ML788849.1:28914-48965 GCA_009831015.1 Picea engelmannii
AAGATATGACCCATAATAACTCAAAATTACGGAAATCGTTGGAATGAAACGAAACCAAAGCCCAGCTGTGCGAAATGGATCCTGATGATGAACGATACAAGTCGGGCCCAAATAAACCCCTCAATATCTCCTGAACTCTCTGTCACCCCTATCTGGCTACTCAGGCAAGCATAACACTCTGAAATGTTGTAATGTTATAATGTCCCAAAATGGGGACATTACATATCTCATATGGAAATTGATTGTAAGGAGCATAAGGCTCCATGGATGACCGAACAAATCCCTCTAGTGCAGTTGATCACTCTTCAGATCATCAGGAAGAGTTAGTAGAGCCAGAAGGGCTTACCCATAATCGTTACAGTAACCAAGAAGATACCAGCATGGTCCTGTGACACTTTGCAGGATGCAAAGACATATAGCATTGATAAACCATATCATGACGAGCAGATGGCTCCACTAGTGGTGAGGCAGGCGACCACACCAAGTACCAGCTCAGAAGGAGCTAGAGTTCAGAGGTAGTTAGCCCTCACGATCCAGTAGGGAGGAGCATCCTCCCTAGGACCATTCATAGGAGACTTAGGAGGAAATCATCACATACAGAGGGAGTAGATGGCTCCAGAGATTATATAGACTCAGAGGTGTTAGAATAATAGGTGTGCTCGTTTCACCGTAGACAATATAGCAATATTGTCACCAAACCATAGGCACAAAGGCCACCCCCGAGCACCTTAACCTTGACGGATAGAATAATTTTGGAAGCAAACCCTAGAACCAATAGCCAACCAAGGTAGCATACCTCTCTCCAAAGCTAGCATATTGTTATCCCCTAACCTAGGAATAACCAAAGAGATTATGTCTCGAGGCCCACAGGTCCTAGACATGGAGTACCGAGAGCCAGATCGACTTGAGCATGGACCTGGAGGGCCCATCCTTTCATTCTTCAACGCCTCCACTTTGTCAGCAGCAACAACATCCATCACATCGGCCTGGTCTTGCAGCAGAGATGGGTCTTGCTCCATGAGGTAATGAGTCCTGGTATCATGGTATGTGTCACTCTGATCCTCAAAACCTTTGAATATGTGCATTTAATTCTTTTTGCTTCTAACGCTTGCTTGGAGCTTATGCTTTTCCATTTGACCACACTTGGGGGAATGACAGGATGCCCTAGTAAGCTGGTACCCATAGGGTTTGAGTTACCACTGGGGGGATTCATGAAAGGCCATCGTCCGCTCCCACCATACTTACCACTTTTCATCTTTTTCCCACTCATCCATCCCATTACATTGGTTCGGGCATTGGGTTGGCCAAATATCTAAGGGTTGTACCTTACCTTGTGGGAAGAAGGGGCTAAAGGCCCAAAGGGTAAAAGTAGCTGGCAAAAAGTAAAAGCCAAAAAAAATGAAACCTTGAGATGCTTCACCCAGGGATCCTCGAGAAAGCAATAAAAAGCTTCTCAGCAAGAAACAGAGGGACCCATAAAAAAATAATAAAACAAGACCTAGTTAGAGGATAGGGGGTCTCATCACGAGCCAACCTATTAGGTCCATGGGCATGTAGCGGTATGACATTACCAACAACTGGTCACCACGCCAGGGTAGTGGCTCTTGGTGGCATAGCCAAGAGAAAGGGGGTCTCATCACGAGCTAGCCTTCTCATATCCGTGAAATGCTTGTGGGTAACATTGCCACCACTGGTCATCACACCAGGGCAGTGTCCCCTAACTAGCCTCTTGAAAGAAAAAACAATAAGAATAAAAGATAAAGGGCATGAATGGGCTTGGAAACATTTGCATCCATGACAAGGTGTAGCTCACCCTCTTCAGAGGCACCCACAGGTAAGCCATGCATTTCCCTGCTATCACTGCACCCACTACCCAGACATCCCTTACCACCTCATCCACTCACATGGCGTAGATTTGACTTCTCCCGGAAACATCCCACATCCAATGAGCATTAGCCCAATAGGACGTCCTAGCGTTCCCTCCAAACTTGGCTTGTAGATTAGTATAATGTCTTTGAGCACTTGTTCGGGTAAAGGGGGTTTTATGCACATGTTTAATAAACTTGATGATTAGATGTGATTGACATTGCTATTATCCCTGTGACTTATGAGTCCATGGAGGGCGTATCTGTTGATTATGCAGGGCCACACCTGATGGACAGGTACACATGGGGAGATGATTAGTTCAGACCTCCATGGGGCTAAAAGCCCACCAAATGGATGCTGAGACCCTGGCAGGGGGTAGAGACAGATCAAAGGATTGCATCAGAGAGAGAGGAGGACGTTTCACCAGGGGCAGCTTGGCAGGCCTAGACCCAGGGGGGTTGTGCTCTTTCCATCATGATGTAGGCCTTGGAAGGCCCACGACGTCACCGAGGTCACCCATGACATCATCCAACATTCTGGGATGTTTTGGAGGCAGTTGTGTGCCAAGTGGCATGTGTGGCAGGCTCCTGAGGCCCAAGAAGGACTAACATTTTGCTCCAGGAGGCCAAGGTTGCCCAAAAAGGGCGTAACGTCACCCTAAAAGGGCATGACGTCACCTTAGCAGCTTGATTTAGGGTTTAATTATGACATTTAATGTAAAACCTGGATATTATTTGTAACTGGCCATGTCGACCTTTTTGATCTAATTTTGGTCTTTGGTATTGTATAAATAAGGGGAAATTACCTCTTATTTTTCATCATCTTTCACTCACACTTGTGAGGTCTGAAATTTGAGCCCTAATTAGGGTGTTTTATGACTGAAATTTAGTGCACACTTGTTGAAGGAAGGCTATTCTTGGTGTTTTTTTGGCATTTTCTTGGTGGAAAGTTTACAACTAGGTGATGTGCTAGATTATTCTTGGTGAATGTAAGTAAAATTCTGCAATTCTTTTTTCTTTTGAGTTGTTATAGTATCTTTACTTTGCATTTTGCTAAAGATTATGAAATTGCTAGCTTAAAACTCTAGGAGATTAATCACATGTTATTGTCCTTATCTCAATCGCTATCCACCTACTAGATTGTGCCAAGGAGCCATTTTTCTTTTAGCCATTGCTAAGGGCCTTGTCATTGCAACATCCTAGCACTTGTTGCTTCATCTTAGTCGTCACTTGCTTCATACTTTGAGTTAAAGAGGGAGGAAAATCTTCTAAGGCCTAGGGTTACCTACACCTTAGTAGTCATTTTCCCCTAGGGTTTGGTGGTTGAAGCCTTGGCTTACCGACACTTCATCCATCGACTCCTCTTGTCTTTGGCTATTCTATTATTGCTGCCACTTTATTGACTCCATTTTTCCCAAAGAAAACACTAGTCTAAGACCTCCATTGAGTTTTTGATCAACACAACCTTCAAAACCTATTCTTTAAATAACCTACTAACACTTTCTAACCCTAGAATAGCTTGATCTACTAACCTACTTGTTGCTGTTAGTAAAGTAAGTTACATCCATTTAATGCAGCATTAAAAGCTCATAAAGCAATTGTAAGGCTGAATTATAGTTTGTCTTATGTGCTTCTGTCAAATGCTAATGATATGACTTCAATGGTTAATGGTTTTTAGTCATTTTGAAGCTAGTTTTAAGACATTGTATGTGAAGTATTGCTCTATAAACATTGCTGTTACAAGATTTCTGTTTACTTCATCATATTCATCAAATTGCTTTATTTAAGAAAGTCAACGGTTTTATGAAATGCTAACCAACAAGTGTTCTTGCAAATATATAGTTTTCCTGTTGCTTTGTTCCGGAAAGGTACACTTCTGGCATATTATATCTTAATTGGTTATTTAAACTGGATTTTCTGATTGATGGTGACTTGTGAGAGGGGACCCTTTACCTAGCTACTTTCCCTTTGCCTTCTCAAAACCCCAGGTCACCGGGGACGTCTCCCCTGGGCCTACCACCCTAAATAGAAAGAGACTTCCTATTGAGGTGACATTGATAGGATCAGTCTCCAGTTACGCCAATTTGCTTTCCTTTACCTTATCTTTTATTAAAGTACAAATTGTGCGATAACACGTACCAAGCAGAAAGTCCAAACCATAACCAAGCAGAAAGTCCAACCATAACCAAACACCAAGACACCACTGCAGCAGCTGCAACTCTCTTCCAGTCATGCGCACCACTTGTCCTTATGCAGTTGTGAGAGTGAGTGTGACAAATGAGCTCTAGCGCCCTCTTATTTATAGTCCTCCAAGTGACCTAACTGGGTCGACTTCTACTTCTGGAGGATAATAATTTAATATAAATTATTATCTTCGGCCGACTTGTCTTCTATGGTGATTTCCTAACCTTCTAGGGTTTCTCTTGCTTCTCGGAATATTCTAGACTCGTCAAAAGTTACACGTAGAGGTTAATACCTCCCGCAGCGACCGTAATATCAACAAGAGGGAGTCTAGCTTCAGAGGGAGTATGGAGACTCAGAGTGAGCCCGGTCTTGGAGAGAGTCAGTGTCCTAGAGACTTTCATTTAGAAAGTATTCCTCCTCAGATTTAGATGGGAGAGAGACGTCTTCCAGGACTGACAGACAGGTGCCATGAGTTGAGGAGGCTAGATCGAAGCTTCAGAGGCTTGAAGGAGATATGAGACCTCCTAGGAAGATTCCCTTGCTTTAGTGACAGAGGAGGAAGCCAGTCAGAAGGACTGGGATATGGATTTTTGCCTTGAGACCAGAAGGGAAGTCAGTAGTGACTTCCAAATTGATCTACAAGATCAAACATGTTGCTAATGGTAGTATAGATATGTACAGAGCCTGATTTGTGGCCATAGGATTCTCCCAACAAGAGGGAGAAGATTATGACGAGACACTTGCTCCAGTAGTCATAAGAAGTATACATAGAGCAACCACAAGATACATGAGAAGGAATCTCATGTCTGCAGATTGAAGAAAGCTTTGTATGGGCCTAAGCAGGCACCCAGGGCATGATATGCCAGATCAGACAGTTTCGTGATGAGCTTGGGCTTTACCAAGAGTAAAGCAAATTCCAACCCTTACTACAAGGTTGTGGATGGTGGACCAATGATATTACTATTATATGTGGATGACCTGTTTCTAACAGGGAACACGAAGCTCATCGTTGAGTGCAAGAGGAAGCTTGTTGCAGAGTTCGAGATGAAAGACCTGGGTATGATGCACTATTTCTTGGGTCTAGAGGTATGGTAGAGACCGAGTGAGATTTTCATTAACCAAGGAAAACATGTTGTAGAGATTCGGAAGAGATCCAGAATGATGGATTGTAAAGCCATGCCTACACCGATGGTGACAAATCTGAAGTTATTGAGTGATACATCTTCAAAGACAGTGGATGCCACCATGTATAGACAAATGATTGGTTCCTTGATGTACTTAACGAACACAAGACCAGATATATGTTTTGTAGTGAACACATTGAGTCAGTATATGGTTCAGCCGAGACGTGTTCACTTGATTGCAACAAAACATGTGATGAGGTACCTGAAAGGTACAATTGACCATGGACTTAGATATGCTTCAGATCGTGAGATAAGCCTACAAGGCTTTACTGATTCAGATTGGGCCGATAGTGTTGCAGACTGGCAGAGTACATCTGGATGTTGTTTCAGTATGGGATCAACTATGATCTCATGGTTCAGCAGGAAGCAGACTAGTGCGGCGCTCAGTACAGCTGAGGCAGAGTACATAACAACATGTTCAACTAGCAACAAAGCAGTGTGGTGTCGGAAGCTGCTTGCAGGATTGTTTGATCTTGAGTTAGAGGTAACTTGTATCTGGGGTGACAACCAGAGTTATGTGAAGTTGACAGAGAACCCGATGGTTCATGACAAGTCCAAGCATATCGAGATTAGGTACCATTATATCAGAGATATGGTGCAGAAGAGAGCAATGAAGCTCCAGTATGTCACTACAGATGAGCAGATAGCAGACGTGTTGACCAAGCCTTTGTCGAGAGTGAAGTTTGTATACTTCAGGGACAAGCTTGGTGTGGTCCAAAAGGACTTCCCTTGTGATAGGTATGATGTGTTATAGATGCGACTCCAGATAGCAACATGGTATATTGCTACTCTAGTGAAATAGTCTGGTACGCATAGCTACTCCAGTGAAATATTTTGGTACGCTCAGATATATTTCTACTCCAGTGAAATAGTCTGGTACGCTGAGATATTGCTACTCTAGTAAAACAGTCTGGTACGCATAGTTACTCTAGTGAAATAGTCTGGTACGCTGAGACATTGTTACTCCAGTGAAATAGTCTGTGGTACCAGTCATCATGACCTTGCACAAGGTGAGTAGATGTCGAGCCTTCGGGGTTGGCAAGTTACCCATCTTTTCAAGCTGGTGGGCCAACCTGTGTGGTTGGAGGTGTTTCCTAGCCTTGGGCTAGATGGGTAGTGTGTGTGGACTACATTGCCTAATCCTTGCAATTATATGCCTGGTCATTGTTGATCGGTTGCCTGGTGTGCCAACCAGAGGTTACTAGTTCTTTTTGAACTAGATGTCAGATTCTGTGTGAGCCGACGAGTTATTAGTTCTTTATGAACTAGATGTCATATTCCTTGTGAGCTGACGAGTTACTAGTTCTTTATGAACTAGATGCCAGATTCTGTGTGAGCTGGCGAGTTGCCTAGTTCTGTATGAACTAGCCGAAGCCCCGTGATGACATAAAGCCCGAAAGGATGATGAGACCCAGATGCATGACTGTGACATGATCATCAAATAGTCTGTGTGCGTGACTATGACAGAGCCTGTGTGGTTATGATGGTGATACTTGTGACATGATCTGGTTGATCTTGAGATAGCATGTGTGGCTATGCTGTTTGTTACATGATCTGTTTGATCATGAGTTGGCCTATTTGGCCATGCTACCTGTGACATGTTCTGTTTTATCATGAGATAGCCTGTGTGGCTATGGTGATGCTACCTGTAGACTGGTCTGCAAGACCATGCGAGTCTTGACCATGCCATGTGAGATGGATGGATGTGTTTGAGACCATTACATGAAGAACATCTTAGTTAATACCTCCCTAGCTAAGAGGGAGTGTTGATGTTTTGGTAGTTGCGGGAGGTATTAACCTCCAAGTGTAACCTTTGACTTAGAATAGAATATTCCGGAAGCAAGAGAACCGTTAAATAGATGTTAGAAAATCCTAGGAGAGAAGTCGGCCTCAAGAGAAATAACAATAAAGTAATAGATGCATCCAGAAGGAGAAGTCGACCCTAGTCAACTGGGCAGGACAATATAAATAGGCATGCGCCTAACTCATTTGGACACACTCACTTAGCAAGTGTGCAAGTCTAAGGAGGAACTGTAGTGGCAGCTAGGGCGCAAGTTTGGAGAGCAACAGTTGCAGCTGGAGATGACGCAAGTCTGGAGGAATAGTGCAACAGTCTTTTTGGTATCTCTCTTGTGCTTCTCTTGGTATAAGGTACGCCATCCTTGTATGGTTATTGTACTGCTGCTACAACAGTATTATGGCTAGGGTTTATCTATCAGTTCCGGAGTAGGCTTGCTGGAAGTATTCTAAGTAAAGGTTAAAGTGCTCGGGGGTGGCATTTGTGCTTATGGTTGGGTGACACTAGTGTGATATTGTCTATGGTTAAATGAGCACACCAAAATTTTAACAAGACGAAGGGGAAGAAGTGTGGAAAGTGGCAAGTATGGACGAGAATGGTACGATGACCCTTCAAGGAGACCTCCTAGTAGCAACCCTTTTCCCGAGGGTGACCCACTTACTAGGACAACATGTCAACCACCAAGGTGAAATGAGGCAAAAGGCATAATTTCCAAGCAAACGTTTTCAAAATCAAGAAAGGACCCTTTGAACATGTTCAAATGCTTCAATCATTAAAATGACACTTACCACGACACCAAACTTGTTACGTCATGAAGCAAGACCTGTTGTCCTCTGTGGGCCAAGCTGGTGTGGTGGATGCTGCTGCCATCGATCAAATGGTGATGTGTGGTGAGTGAAGGGGCTCTGCCTGCTCATCTGCCTCTCGGTACTCCATGTATGCAACCTGAGGGCCTCGAGACATCATCTCCTTAGTTACCCCTAGAAATGGGGGGTAACAGTACCTATGGAGCGTTTGGATGGATTTGAGGGTACACACCTTCATTGAGTGTCTTCTCTTCTTGATAATGGATCATTTGATGGAGATCTTTGGTAGATAAGATAATAAGATAAGATTCATTTGTTTATGATGGATGGTCATGTAGTGGTTAGGTGCTACTTTCATACCTTTGCTTGATGGAGGCACTTTTCTCATGTTGGATTATTGTTGGGGAGATTGCCTTGTTATTTCCCCTTGGTCATGATGTTCTAGTCACTACTCTCACTTGGTTGTTGCATGGTGGGTTCACGTCTTGTTCTTAGTTGTTTTTGTCCTCTAGCACATGGTGGGGTGTTTTCCTAGTGTTTTACCTTGGTATTATTCATATTTCATCTCATGTTCACTTTGTACCTTAGTATAATCCACATCACACTCATATTCCCATTCCTAGAGGGATCATATGTCGTTTCATCCATATTCATATAGGTTTTACTTCATAATTAGCCTTTAGTTTTCCATATTTCATCATTTCACCATTTCCATGTGTGAACACATCAAAGTGGGTTGGGGTATTTTTATCATTGATTAATTAAAGTTAACCCAAGCCTTAGCTTGAGTGCTACATTATTGGCCTATTTATATTCATATTTTATAAACCTTAATTAAGGCCTCATGCTCTAAGTTTCATCTTAAAATGTTTTAATCATTCTAGGGAATGCAACTTTATGTTCCATGTGGTACCCCACATGAGGGTAGCACTCCCCCTTTGGCACAGATGTTGAGGCAACACATAAAAAAAGAAAAAGAAAAGAGAAAAGAAAAATAAAATTATGATTTGCTAATGGTTGCTCCCTTTATCAATTCATCCTCATCCCTTGGCACTCATGTTGAGTTGGTGGTTGAGCTTTGCACATGGTTTGAGAGATTAGTTATGCATGCTCCCTAGTCATTTATTCACATCCACTCATCCTTGTCCTTATCCATGTGTTATGGCCTCCTAGACCTATCCACATGCCTTGACTTTTTATTGACACATTCTTCTAGGTTAGTAGGTGGTGTTCTCCACTAGAGGGTCCACATGCACCTTTGAATGAGTCATGTTCACATCTTGTTTCACCTTGTTGAGGTTTATAGTGACTATGAACTAATTTGACCTACTTTGGAAGGAGATCCACTGCACATTTTTTGAGATTTCATTATGGAGTGATTTCATGAGAGAGGGGATCTACTTATTGCATCTTGACATGATCAACCACCTTGGGAGGTGTCCCATCTTTCTTGAACTTATCTTGTTGGAGGTTGTTACATGGCATAACTAACCACCCATTATTTTATTAATTGTTTGACTTGTCACATGAGTTGGTTATGTGAGAGAGCATTTTAATATTGTTTTCCTTGGAGATAAGGATGTATCTAGTTAACTCCAAGTATATTTTATTATTTCGTCTCGGAGAAGAAAGTGGATCTCAACAAATCATTGCTGCTTTGAGTAGAGAAGTTGTTGAGGAGGATATTTTATTGTTATTCCTTGGAGAACTTATCGATCTAGGAAAAAAACTACTTTTTTATTGTAAGAGAGATATGAAGCTCCCTCTATATAAAGGAGCTTTCTCGCCATTCATAGGTGGATTTTGGTGATTTAAGAATATGGGGAAATGGATATGTGATAGGAGATTGTAGATCTTGGAGATGATTGATGTGGAGGTGATTGATGTGTAGATCTTGGGAGATGATTGATTGAATGGCTCATGATCTGCATGTGTGCTTGAAGAAGCCAAGCACACATCCCCTCCTTCTTCCTTGGAGGTCTTTTCTTCTGTAGAAGGAGCTTCTTCAGATCCCTTCTTTTTCTCAATTTTGGATCTGTTGCCGCCTTATACACACCTGGGAGATGTGGAAGAAATTTTCAATCCACTTGGTGTGTCCTTGGGGGCAAGTGAGAGTTAAGGTGCTGTCACCTAATTCTCAACTCCTCTGTCTAGGCCAACTCCTAGCGAAGCCAAGGGGGGTAGTCCCTAATAAAATAATCTAAGGCTTAAATGAAATCCAAGCAACTAGTATTCTAGGAGTTTATTGCATTAACCAATATAAATAAAATCTATTCTAAAGCATACACAGATCAATTAATCACCACAAGATACATAAAGATACTTGCATAAAAGGATACTTGAGACAATGTTAGATGCAAGTAAATTAAAGTTGCTTCAAAGTAAATGACTGAAAAATAAAGTGCTTGAAGCAAATGGCTTTGTAAATGTAGAATTGAGACCAGTGCCTTAAAAGTATCGTGGACAATGTAGATCGCATGTTATATTAGGATTTATTGATGGTAGGTTAATGAGATAAATTTTATTGCATGAAAATAAAGTGTTTGACTAAACTAGATTTGGCCCTTGAGAAAAATCCCTAAAGTGGAGGTTGAGCTTGCCGAATATCCAACAGGGAGGTCCCTCTGATTTTACACACAAGCCCAAGAGAATGTGGGAGATCCGACAGGGAGAACCTAGATCTCAAAGTTCCCGCCAGATATCTTACACAAATTCTCTTACGTTTCCACTAGAGCAAAGTTTCTTAAGGATTTCCCGATTAATCTATCACCACTGACCAACCCAGCGTGTATGAAACTTATTCCCAGAAGATCGAGACAAGCTCGCAACTAGAAGGGTTAGGAACCGCACTGGGAGCTGAGAGGAGTTGTTTATTTTAAACAAGAAAATAAATGACTGAAAGTAAATGTTTTCTTATTACTAATCTTCACTGACCAACCTCTTTTGAGGAACTGAGGAGACGGTTTATTACCAACTTTGAAATAGCATGAAATAAAATCTAAACTAGCAATTAGTGTTCTACTTTGCAAAAGGGAAAACTAATCTAGCAATTCAAGTATTACTTTCCAACTTTGAAATCTAATCTATGTGTTTGTTGTTGCAACTTAAAAGCAATGAAAGAATAAAGACTGAGAAAATTGCTCCAAAACCACAACACCAACCCCCTAGGGGGGAACACAAAGTGAGGCCTTCCCTTGGCTCACTTATTTTATTAACTCGGTTACAAAATCTCTTGAAGAGACTTATGATCTCTTTAAAATAGAGATGTGGACCCTTATAAAGATGGATCGGGTTTATTACAATGGAAAATTTACAAATTGGAAAGAAGTCCCAAATACTCCAATTTAGTCAAAATTGGCCAAAATCTCCCCTTGTTTATTCAACAACCTGCATAAAACAACAAGTTAATTTGGGCAAAGATGCCCAAAAAGTGATTGGAGACCCTGCAAAAAATGTTAGTACATGTACATAAAATTTACAGAAAAAATGGTTAAGTAAACTAGCATAAAATTTACAAAAAAAATGAGTTAAACAAGAAAGAAACGGCCCTTTTCTTTCTGATATTACTTTTTGTCCCAAAACAGAAAGTAATATCACAAATATGCCAAGATATTACTTCAAAACTCTTTAGAAATTAAAACTACTTTCAGCCTTTAAAATTTTCAAGAAAATTGAAAGTAGAAGTAGATTTGCAAGCTAA
This sequence comes from Picea engelmannii, assembly GCA_009831015.1. NCBI lineage: Eukaryota > Viridiplantae > Streptophyta > Pinopsida > Pinales > Pinaceae > Picea > Picea engelmannii. The sequence continues at coordinate 40,452 of ML788849.1, forward strand.
CTAGATAGATCTAATCTACTTGCTCTTATCATGCAAAAGGAAAGATAACTTTAAGATTTATTTTGAAATTAGAAAGCTTTACTTTGCATGAATTGAAAGTAACCCAAATTAATAATTTGAAAGAGGAGAAAGAGAAAGAAGAAAAGTGCTTTGAAACCCTTGGAAATTGGGCAAATGGAGTCTTTGTTGATGGATCCACAAGAGGGTTTATGTCTCCTTGAAATCTTGAAGGGTGAGGTAAGTGCAACCGATGCCTATCCTCTTCAAGTGTGAGATCTGCAAAATATACTTAGGGGTTCCTTGCCAACAATTTGTTAAACATATGATGCTACTTACAAAGAAACTTTGAAATAAGCATGAGCTTTAACTGAAATGAACATGCATACTAAAGCTATCACTTGTAAACAAACATTAAGATCAATAAACAAACAAGTTTACAATCTTACCGAATTAGGAGATAGCTCCTCTTAGAAGGCATACAATAACTAGTAAAGGCAAAAAATACACATAAGCAAATTATACCTCACAATTAAGCATTGGACATAGAAGCTCCACACATGAAAGTAGACAGAAATGTAGCCTCCAAAGCCTTTTTATTCCAACAAATGAATGATACAACAGTAGTACAATGGCACAAATCCCAAGCTCCAACTAGCTTATGCAAGGGAAAGAGTGCTTTATTTATAGGAGGAAGGGCACACTTCTCAAGGAGGGAGGGCGCACCACTTGGAGAGTATGAGCTTGCCAAATGTGAGAGGTTGGGCTGCCACCTCTCCCCTAACTCCTCTAAGCTGCCACATGTGAGGTATGAAGAGTGGGGATCAGGCTACCTCTCAAGAAGTGGGCAGCCATCTCTAGGAATGCGCCACCTCTCCTCAAGAGGGGCGTACCTCTCTTTGGTGACATCTCCAAAACCAAATAAACATGTGCCTCAATTATCCATGAAGCCTCCACATGTGTCAACAATCCTTTGTTAACTCAAAGAAGAAAGAGTCAACTCAAAACATGTCCCAGACATGTTTCCCAAAAAATAGACTTCCTGATTTTTCTTGATTTTTTATGTCTTTTTTGGGTTTTTTGAGTAAAATTGATTTTTTAGTGATTAAAATCACTAATTTCACTCACCAAAGTGGGTTCTCTGGTAAAGCGGGTGCTCTAGGTCCAAAAATGAGCACCCCCAAAGCATATGAAGTCCCCTAGTACCACTTTTTTATTACAACTTTAATTTTTAATTAAAAATTTCTGTTTTGAGGAAAATTTTTAATTAACTGAAAAAATTAAAAAATCCTGTGGGGAACTTATCACATTTCCATAAAACTTTAGGAGGATGTTTAGCATGGTAATATACATTAGACACTAGGTTTAGATCCATGCTAAGGCCTAACCATGAGTATATACTCCAGCTTTGGAGAAATTGAGTGAAAAAACTAGGAAATTATAAATTGCCTTTAGATAGCAAAATATAATTAACAAGTAAAAAAAAGACTCTAGCGTAACAACTCATGCCTAAGTTGAAGGTCGCTAAGACCTTTTACAAGTTCATCATGCAACATCTCTTATTACAATTTTCTGAAGGGTATGGAAAATGTGAAAAAATGTTGGTCTTATTGACCGACTGAACTTCTGAACTCTGAATTTTGAACATGGAAATGTTCAATCTTTGGCGACTCGCTGGAAGTCCATCCTAGTGCAACTTGGTGGATAACAGGATCTACACTGTTTCTTGTAGTGCCCTTCTTTTCCACATCTCTAGCATACCTTTACAAACTTTCCAAGAGATTTAGATCTACCCTTAGACTTAGATCTCTCACTTGAGGACTTAGATCTATTTATTTCCTGGGAGCGTCCTCTTGCAAATAATGCATTTGTGCTCTGTCTTTCCATGTTCGTCAGTCTCATCTCCTCCGACAACAAGGATGAGACCACTTCATCAAACTTCATGGCAGTTGTATTACCACCTATGGCCACAACCAGACTATCCCACGAGTCTGGTAAAGAGCACATTGAAATGATACACTTATCTTCGTCTGAAATTTTAATCTCAATAGATATTAACTGACTTAGCACAATATTGAAGGCGTTCAAATGCTCTGCCACCGAGTCTACATCTCTCATCCTCAGGTTATACAACTTCTTTCTCAGGAAACGTTTATTTACTAGGGACTTAGACTGATACAACTTCCCCAACTTATCCCATAAATCTTTGGCTGTAGCTTCCTTTGACACATTCAGTAATACTGAATCTGAGAGACACAGTCGAATTGTGGTCTTCGCCTTTCGATCCAACTTTTTCCAGTCATTTGCTGAGGTTCCTGTAGGTGCAGTACCTGGATCCACCGCGATCCACTGATCTCTGTTCACCAACAAATCTTCCATATTGAGCTTCCACAGCTCAAAACTTTGCCCTTTAAACTTCTCGATCTCCATTTTCGAACTGCTCGCCATTTCTTTTCACCTGAAAAATCAACACCACAGTTCTCCCATTGTAGCAAGGCTTATCACAGTCCCGAGCCAAACCTTTGACCACAAAGGTGTATCCCTGAAGTCAACAAAGCTTTGATACCAAATGTAGATTTTAACCTTGTATAATATTTTACTGCAAATAGATTTTCAATATAAGAACATAAAAGATACAATGAAAAATACACACATTACACAGATATTTTTCCCCTGGAAACCCAAAGCGGGAAAGCCAACATATTCTATATTCATTCATAGTGATACATTGTTTACAATACAATATACATATAGCAGCCAACGGCATCCAAAACCCTAACCCAATGACCTGGATTAGTCAACAACCCTAATTCCTTAAACGAAAATAGAAAACCATTGGCAAAAACCATGTGCCGAAAAAACCGCCCAACAATGGACACAAAAAACGAGGCAAAAATGCGACACGTTTCTCAAGGCAAAAATGCTACCCCCGAAGGGGGAGCCTAGCAGCCCCCCCTCAAACCCCCCTGCACGCCCGACGCAACATAGCAAACACTAGGGCTAGTCGTGCAAAGAATATAACACATACCCAACATTTGTCAGATGTGAGGAATGAATTGATGCAGTGCTTAGCTTTGTAGCTAGATATCACGTTTATCCTTCATGGTTTCCAAATATGCCTACCTATGGTGGAAAAGGTGCCCGTACAAGTTTTATGGAACTCGGTTTATTTCATTAGCTTAATTTTAGGGATAAGTGAGACCGACAAAAGTAAGGCAACATGTTTATCCTTCAAAGTTTCCGAATATGCTTACCTATTGTGGAAAACGTGCCCTTACAAGTTTTTTGTAAAATACTTTGCCTTATTGAAATGTTCAATGCATTAAGCTCTAAAAGATTCAAATTAATGGGACAAGGCTATTAGCATGCTATTTTCATAGAAATGGCTAGGTAAATGGAAAATATTTGGTTTAAGAAGATATCTAAGTTTTTATAATTCCTAGAAATGAAACATATATTGATTTTATTTCTTTCTCATTACTTCTTTCAATTTTGCATCTTACAGGTTTTAAATGGTTTCTTTGAAGATGGAAAACCTGTTCGTGCTGAAGAGGAAGGGACTGTGCATACAACATCTCTTGGGGTAAGCAACTGAAAGTCTTTCACTGTGGGAAGCCTTCTCATTCTTTAGTGCAGAGGATGCCAATTTAATACAACTTTGCATTCTGAGGCATTGAAGTTTGATGCTGTCTCTGTTGATCTGTTAATTGAGATTTCACTAGATCAGCTGATTTCAACATGAATGGAAACTTTAATACGATTTTCTTTGCAGCTTATTCCTTTGGGGACTGGCTCGGATTTTGCAAGAACATTTGGATGGTTTGTAATTCTCATTGTTGTCATCTGAGTGCCACCAATTCTGGAATACTTAATGATTATCTGACATGTACAAAGAACTCACTTTAAGAGAGACGAATAAATACACTTTTTTTTTCCATTATATCAGGAAGAATGATCCATATGAGGCTATTGAACGCATTGCTAAAGGTAAATTCTCTCCTCTTTTCTTCAATGTGGGAGGAAATGAGCTTTTATGTTAGTAGACCATGCTCTGTTGTTCTCTAGACATGAAATTTCAGTGCATCTCAGATAAAAAATTAATATTTGTGCGAATGATGGTACTGCACAGGGAAAAAGCAGAGGATTGATGTTGGCCTTGTGGTTGGCAAGGATGATAAGTTTCGTTATTTTCTGAACGTTGCAGATGTTCATTTGTGAGTACCCAAATTTTCCCGATTAATATCGTGTATTTGCAATTACGATCATATTAAAACAGGAAATACGCATCTTTATATGCATTTTATATTTGTTGGTCTGCTTACTCTACGAATCCATACAACTTTGCAGAAGTGCAAAGGCTGGTTTCTTTGCTTCCAAGTATAAACGATTTGGAAAATTATGCTACGTTATAGGTGCCTTGCAGGCATTCATTAGCCATAGCAATCGGGACATGAATATCAAGGTCGAGTTTCAGCAGTGTTAGTTTTGCAATAGAAAGTTTCTTCAGTTCTTTTTACTGTTTTATATGGATGCTTAACTTTATTATCTGTTGTATCCTTTCTTGTCATAAGTCTTGATATATCACTAACTTTATTTCACAAACTTTTCAGATAGACAAAGAAGACTGGAAAAGTTTTCCTAAAGTTACAGCTCTTTGTATAGGAAATGCAAAGTACTTTGGTGGTGGAATGAAGATTACTCCAACAGCAGATCCTTTTAGTGGCAAGTTTGAGGTAAAAACCAGAGTGCCTATAGATTTCTGTATATCCTTTTTATTTATTACTTATGTTTGCCTTGGGATCTTTGGTATTATTCTGAAGTACACTGTATAGTGAAAAGCATTCAGAAACTTGGAAGCAGATCACATGAAACGAAATGTCAAGAGTTGCTGTTACTCTTATCAAAAGAAAACTATTGGCTTATTAAGTTGGATTTTCATTTTATTTATCATTTATTTTTTCCTCTCATTGTGGTGAACCAACTCGCTTCACTTACGTAAATACCCAATGTAGGTAAGACAACAGGTTATAATCCATAAAGGATAATATATTAAATAATGTATATGAATATGAGATGATGAGCTACAATAAGAATGAGGGCCTTATATACCCATGCAGGGGTGCCCTTCTATGAAGAGACGTGATCTTTCATTGGGAAGGTGTCTCTTCATTAATTATTCATTAACTATTATAATGTATTTATATTTATTATTATATATTATGTTCATAACATTGCCTTCCCCTTAAAAATGCTTTGTCCTCAAAGCATACTTATGGAAGACTTATCTCTTTCTCTGGCTTGTAATATCGTCTCCTCATTCTTTATTCCTGAATTAGTGATCGTTGAGGGCTTGAAACGATAGGATCTTCTAAGCGCTGCGTAGAATCGTCGAATTGTAAGGGAGTTTGCTCACCTTAAATCGATCTTCTGCACAATGGGGCTTTTATGGGGTTCTTGTAGACAATTTGATGTATTTTGACTCCCCTGATAACTTCTACCTTGTGCATCATTTGTAATGGAGGTAATATTTTTTGACATATTTGTCATTTGTTTCTGTGGATACATTGATTGGTTGAAGTATTGATTTTTGTGATTAGGATGTCTATAAGGCATCCTTGCAACCTGATATTTACTTCGTGTACTTGTAGCTTCTTCTTGATTAACGCTTGGAATTGAGTCTTCTTCATAGCCCTGGCTTGTTTCTACTTCGACATGTGAAGACTTCTTTTCATCAACTGAATCCTTTTGAGTTGTAAGGTTGACTGGGTCTGTATTAATTGCTTTATCCACCATTAGGTTTTTTCCATTTGAATACTTCTGTAGTTCCATAGGTTCAATCATTGTCTCTTTATCTACCAATGATTCTTTATTGATAAGTTGTTCTAACTTGTCCTCTACCGTCTTCTTATCACTCTTTATCTTCTTAATCCGAGTGATTAAACTTTGATTATGGATTTTTAGCCGACAATTCTCTTCATCCTTTTCTGTTAATTTCTTAATGAGATCGTAATTAGCTTGCTCTAACTTCTGATCCCTATGCTTCTTATTTTTTGACTCGTTGAGTTGTACCAATAAATTTTGGTTATGATATTTTAAGTAAGAAATGTCTTTATCTTTTTCCTGTAATTTTCCCTCAAGATTTTGTTTTTGTCTCTCTTGTTGTTTTTTTAGCATTTGCTCCAACCCAACTTGAAATTGTAAATTTCTGTTGTGTTGTTGATAATGAATTAATTGGTTTTCTAATTCTTTTATTTTCACTTCCCAATGGGTGTCACCTTGATTTTCTACTAAAATAAAAAACTTTTTACAAAATGGACAAGGGCGAGCTCCATTCATAATGCTCCATTCATACTCTTCCTCTTTTGCACAATAGGGACATTTTGCCGAAAATGTATTCTTTTGTTGAAATAATGTAACGACAAAGAGTATTCTTATTATTATTGATATATATTCATAGGATCAATCCCCATTATGGATTGATCATGTCGGATATTGTAATAGGACCAAATCCCCTTTTGCGGATTGGTCAAAAGACAATTGTAATAGGTAGAATAAGAAGTCGGCCCCAGCAGTGAATTAAGAGACCCATAAATATAATAAAGGTGGGTTTACCCACCCAGATTGAGAAGTCGGCCCTGCCAGTGAAGAGACACTTCACACGTGCCAGAACTTGTATAAATAAAGGAGGCTAGCATCTCATTTGAACACAACTCACTTGCTCAGTTTGAGGGACAAGTTCTGATCTGTTACCGGCAAAGGAGAGAGAGAGTGGCACATATCTTGGAGAGGACTTTCTGTTTTAGCATAGAGATCTCTTGGCATTGTATTGGCTATCTATATTAAGGAAGTTTTGCTGGGTTTTCTTTCCGTAGAGGGTTTCCCAGGATAAATGCTGTGTTTCTTGTGAATGTGTATTTCTCAGTGATCTTGTTCTTATGTTGCTATTATCTATTGAAATGTAAAGAACTATAATAATGGCATAAACATTAACATGGTATCAGAGCCAACCTGAAGGAAGCATATTTCACAAGAGAAAAACGTCGCTGTTGCCGTACCTGCAAATTAGGGTTTTTCAAAAGTGAAGCTTTTCAATTTCAAAACCACCTAGAAAGTTGCGCCCTCCCCCAAGGATCATTTTGGCACCTTCAACACACCTTTTCAGTGGCTGGATCTCCCAGAAAGTGAAACCCTAGTTTCACAAAATTACCAGAAGTACCAGAAAACCAGTAGTAGAAGTACCAGAAGTACCAGAGTACTAGAAGTACCAGAAGCACCAGTCCAGAAATCCGCAGATTAGATTTGAAGGGGCAAAATTTGGATTTTCTCAGATCCAAACACACTAGGCAACGTGCCTCAGCCAAGCGCATCTCTTGGTAAGTTCAGTTTTTGATTTTGAGCACTTTCATTTTTCGGTCATTTTCCTAGCTCCAGGTAAAGATTTCTGCAAGCATTAAGCTTGTTGACAAGTTAGAAGGAGTGGAAAACTTCCGTGCCTGGAAGTATAGGATTGGCCTCATTCTTGAAGAGAATGACCTAGCAAGATTCGTCAAAAACGAAGTACCGAAACCCGACGATGCCACAGAAAAGACAAAGCATCAAAAGGACACAATAAGGGCCAAAAGAATAATTGCAGATTCAATCAAGGACCATCTGATCCCTTATGTGTCATCCAAGAAGACCCCGAAAGAAATGTTCGATGCCTTGACCAGACTATATGAAGGAAAGAGCATAAATCGAAAGATGAATCTTAGAACTCAACTGAAGAATCCAAGGATGCAGAAAGGAGAAATGATTCAGGAATACTTCTCCAGAATCTCGGAATTCAAAGAACAGCTAGAAGCTATTGGAGATACCATAGACGAAGACGAACTCATAATGATGGCACCAAATGGTCTTACAAGACCTTGGGATGCTTTCATCCAGACGATATGTTCCAGAAAGGAGAAACTGAAGTTCGACAGCCTATGGGAAGAATGCATCCAAGAAGAAACAAGAGTAGCGAATCGTGAAGCGCTACTAGCTAGGGATGATGATCAAAACCTAGCCACCCACACCAAAGGAGGAAGGAAGAAACCCTACCTTAAAAGGGAGACTCATAGAGAGCCTCAACCATCAAACAAATCCAATAACAAAGAATCTCATCCAAGGAGATTTTAGAAGAAAGGACAACGCAAGGAAAGAGATCTCTCATCTATACAATGCTATCATTGTGATAAGATGGGATACAAGGCAAATTCTTGTCCAGTCAGACGAGAAGAATACAAGAGGAAACATAAGAGGCAACATGCCCACATAGTCGAAGATGAAGAGCCACCTACAAAGATGATCAAGGACCATGTCTTGATCTCGACCCTCTCAGGATCGGTAACACCTTGAGAGGACACATGGCTCATTGATAGTGGTGCATCAAAGCACATGACGGGTAAGAGAAATACTCTCTCTTGTATTTCAGAAAAGAAATTTTCTCAAAAAGTAACACTTGGAGATGATTACCAATATCCCATCAAGGGAGTGGGA